>JAOBRC010761116.1:0-10180 GCA_027575255.1 Scolionema suvaense | reverse complement strand
AAAACAGATAAAGCATCAGTCCCATACAGCAGTCTCCCCAAATTCAGAGTCATGCGGCAAAAGGTAAAAGCATACGGCAACAAACTGCATTTTCCCTGTCTGAAACGTCTTTCCGGTCAACTTCACATGTTGCATGTTCCCTAGTTTCACATATGAATTAAACACATGGGAATGAAATGCATAAGAAAATACTTCAGAGTGATAACTACAACCTACTTATGCCCAAACCTGAAAAAAAACCCAACTTAACCTGGCTAAACCTGTCTAGCTGCAAACTTACACTTCAAACTTAGCACAATTATAGTTATGGACTAGAACTTTTGCTTGATGTAAACAAAGTGAATAACTTTACAAGATATACACCACCTCATCATTTTAGGGGTCTTGATTCAAACGTTTCAAAATTTTCTACCAAAAAAAGTAGGCTTTACGTTTATTACGTAAGAAGTTCTAGCAAGAAGAAACTCTTTGATACTCCAGATTAGAGCCGTAAGAAGATAAACTACTTTTTTTGAATGCATAGGGTAAAGGCCCACTACGGTTATGTTTTTTTTCTGGTATGAGTTTCAGAAGATGACAAAACAGATTCCATGAACCTGAAAGTCTTACCTAAAAGGCAGAGAAAAAATACCTACAGACAACCCGAGGAGCACATTAGGCCATAGGTCTACAGCTTTCGCGTGGAGAAAAAACACGAAGAAGCTGCTTGTTGTCCATCCACATTTCCGCTTTTGAGAATGTTTTCTAAGGCGTGGGAGTAGGCTAGACAAATTTACGAGGCTGAAGGTATGCTAGCCTTACTTTCTGAGATTCGAGATTTGCTAAGCATTATGCTTAATGTTTGAAGGTTTCCAGCTTCAACATGCTTGTAAAAAAGAGTGTAACAGCCCTAAGGACTGAGTAACATATCATAACTGATGGGAACTGTGGAGCATTTATGCTCCCATTCCAGAAGATCGCCACAACGGAACGAACCCTGTCAGGCACAAAAATCACTGGGGACTTGGAACCACCAGGAAAGATGACCAATTCAACTGATGGTTGCGATCTGGTGCTGGCTCTTGAGCAACCATCCTCCGCCTTTTGCAAGACGCCAACCAGACATCCTCAGTCACAGTTCATCCAGACGTAAGGCCAAAACATGCAATCAAGAATTCACTGTGAATTGTATCGCTGCAGGCAAACATAGCCCAAAAACACAGAGCCTACTACTCAGACAGCAGGCTTCTCAGTAGATGTGAAAGTAGGCGGCTACTTCCAGAAAGTAGGCGGCACACCAAAAGATGCACAAAGCGCTGTGAACCCCCCTGGTGGGGTCTGGAGGAAATGTTGACCTGAGAAGGTTTTTAAGTAGCAGATTTCCTTCAAAAATGTACTATATTCTCTTAGAAAGCAAGAACTTGTTTTTCACTGATACTTAGCTAATAAGCAACAGAATTGCTTGAGAGAGAAGGGAATGTCAGAGACATGTGAAAGATTTTCTCAATGACTGGACTTATCTTGTACTTAGCTCTTGGTTTGCTTGCTATCTCCATCACAAGTAGCTTCATTGATAACATCTAAGATGGGTTTTAGTTCCATATCCTGGTCAGCAATGCAGCTTTTCTCTCCAACCACTAAGGCAAGTTTCCTACAAGGCCGCATGTTCTTGAAAGTTATCACTGCATCTGCAATAATATTGTGATGCTTCGATGTCCTTTTGTCTTCATCAATGGCAGGACCATTGATAGTGACTTGAAGAAGAGCATTTCACATTTTGTCACTGAGGC
Source organism: Scolionema suvaense (assembly GCA_027575255.1). Taxonomy (NCBI): domain Eukaryota; kingdom Metazoa; phylum Cnidaria; class Hydrozoa; order Limnomedusae; family Olindiidae; genus Scolionema; species Scolionema suvaense. The sequence goes on along the minus strand of JAOBRC010761116.1, from coordinate 8,411 downwards.
GATTATGCAGGCGAGTTTTCACACGCTTCAATCCACACTTGGCCACGTTCTGGCCAAGCATTAGAAACAGGAAGTGACAAGCATACCTCACAAATTTTCACAAGGTTTGGATAGGACAGGCTGTACTCTGTTCTAAGACTTAAAACAAGCAGAATTGCCCATTCTGTGGCAGTAACAGAGCACTTCTTTGCTGGTCTATTTGTGACATCCAAAAGTTCAGAAGGAACATGTGTTTTCCAGTCAAGTAGATCGTACTTCAGCTTACCCCACTCGGCTTTCATCTCATTTTCCCTACTGGCAAACTCCTCTTCACTGAGGTAAGCAAGAAAATGTGATGCTAAGATTTCAATCTCCTTTGTTCCATAGGCACGTAGAGAAGAATCATTTCTTCCTGGGACTAGCATGGGGTTGAAAATGGAAAAAGCCGATACAACTTATGTGCACAGCCATCCAAGCCCCCCTCCCCCTTCTAGGTCAATCCACCCTTTTTGGTATCCCCTCCCTTTTTAAAATTTCTGCAATGTTTGGGAATGTCCACCACCTCCTTTGCAAAGCAGGGAGGTCACATTATGATATCATCCTATATATTTCAAAATATTTTATCATGACTATAGCATTATGTGAAAATCAAACTTACAATGGCGACTTGTTTCTTTTACTGGCTTAAAAAAGCTTTCAATCTTTCTTTTCTGATCCATTGAAAGGTAACAGCCTCTTTGTCGCAGTCACATTCACGCAGTTGGACCTGGCTTCTTTCTCTCAGACTTGGATGAGACTCAGTAAACAGCACTCCTTCCCTTTCTCAGCTTTGAATGAATAAGATATGACGGCTACTAATTGCTTGTAATTGATCGCATTGCGGAGCGTTAATTGCAACACAGGAGAGGCTTCATTCTCCTGTCAGTGGTACCTGCCACGTGATTAATTGATTCATCTGTCTGCCCGACATATGAATAGGGCATTGATGCTATCAACCATCTAGCGGAATGGGTAGTCCTGACAAAGACACTGAACAAAAAGTAGCCGGCGCAAGATCGAAAATAGGCGGGTATATGTGCCGGCTGCTGGCTGCTAATGAGAACCCTGAGACAGCAGTAAAACAGGGTTATAACAGAGGTCATGAGACAACCTCCCAAATTAGGCAAGTGGCATCAAAGCCTCAGAGAGAGAGAAGCAACAGTTCCAAATACTGAAAAAACAAATCATTCATTTCTCTTTGGTTTGGATCAATTTCGTTACAAAGCTTCCATTTCAGTCACATTTTTTCCTTTAGGAGCCCCCAACAATTAGGGACGAAGGTGGCCGCTCCGAGAACAGGGTTACATGTCAGTCTCTGATATCACTTACAGCAATGGAGACTAACTCCAAGCCAAAAGGGTTCCCCATTTCGGGTAGATCGCCGCATCTGCAGAACCCAGAGAATAGCACAGTGATCCTCGAAAGCATGGAACCACCATCATGTCTCAGAATTCGTCAGAGCTGGAACATTCAAATTTGCACAGATTATATCTATGGCTCCCCATTACAGGAAAATTGTTGCATCCACAGATATCTGAGAGGCACTAAATGCCACCAGTACTTGGAATCCCCAGAAAAGACAAAAAATTCAATTGGTTGTCACAATTGCTTGAGTAAGCACTGGCTGCTTCCTGTAAGAAACCATTCAAATCCTGTAGCAGCATTCACCCAGGCATACACCATACCAAAAACACATAACCAAAGAGGTCACTGCAAATTGTATTATAGTTGCTGAATGTAGTCCACAAACAGAGCATTGTGCTGAAAACTTCTATTACTTAGAAAGTGACGTTGCCAACAAAGCAAGTGGCATCAAGATTATATACAAGTCACAAAGTTTCACTGTTGTTGCATTTGTTGCTTCCTCAATGCTGGATTTTTTTTTCAGGGTCAGATGGGGTCAATGTGGGTTGAGTCACAAAGACTGTCTCAAGCAAAGATCAATGCATTTGTGAACCCTTGATGCGTGCAAATGATAAACTGCACAACAGAAGATCAGCAGTGATTAAAAATACGATTCCCTGATTATTCCCTGATTTTCCTCGGATTTTTAGCCCCTAAATCTCACTCCCTGATTTCCCTGATTTGGCAGACACCCTGTTTCAGAGGTCCGTATGTCTATTTTGAACAGGTCTATGTTAGATTGAAAAGAATGTTTGATTAGGAAGTGAATGTGATGACTCAGTGCATATAGCCCATTTAACTTATGGCTGGTGGGCACACAGAGCACATGGCCAGTAGACTCATCATTGGTATGCGAAGGGTCAGGGACAAGCTTCATCGTAGGTATTGGTGGATTAAACTTAAAGAATCATTTGATGATGAAGAAAGCATGAAACACCAAATGTGTAATGAGTGATTCAAACAAAACGTTTGCAATGGATTAAGGAGTTGTACTATAGTGCAGAGATGGCTGAAAACATTTCGACTACTCGCTCTTATTCCTGTTGTAGATAACATCGTCACTAATTTTATTACCAGAAATTTTCGTGCACCAAGCGTTCTCGATGTTTTGCATTCTCGGTCAGTGGATTTCTTGGGGCTGAGCTATGATCATTTCAACTTTCCTGTTGTACAGAGGAATGATCCCGACATACCCAGTGCTACTGTCTGGTTAACAAGGGACGGGAAGTGAGTGTGTGACAAGCTACAAGCTTTTACTTTTGAGTGGCAACGGTTTACAGTCAGATATAGCAGAAAGGCATTGTTTGTAGAACTACAGAGTATTAGCAAAGGTATATCAAGATCTTGTCATTCTGATTCGTTTAGTGGACATTTCGGAATTCTTGAGTGTCACTGGCATATACTGGGGAATTTTTGGTGACCAACTGATACTGGATTTATGTGTTTTTTTGTGAAATAAAATATTCACTAATAAAGCTCAACACCCACAATCCAAGAAGAATGGGCAAGGGAATTTCCAATCGAACTGCTTGAGTTAGTTACTGTAGATTATCTTGAAGATCTCCAACAGACAGAACGAAACCAACTCTTGCTATACATCCAAACATATTTAACAAGTATTGTCAGCTTTATACAGTACATGGCAGGACAGTGGTAACAGCTGCTGCATGTTTCTTGGACGTTTTCTTGAAGTTCAGAGTCATGCAAAATTGTACTCTGACAGGGATCCTGTACATGAACCAGATCTATTGCAAGAGCTCATGTGCAAGCTAGCTATCAATAAACTACAGCCTACATAGCAAATGGGCAGGTAGAGAAGACCAATGATTTCATCAAGAAGCATCAAGTGGTGTGCACTAACTTTCTTAGTAATGAATGGAATTAATAGAGTAGAGAAGCAGCGTACACATATCCTTGAGGAAGTATGAAGAACGCTTCCAGGAACTGTACACCATTGCTCCACAGAACATTGCAAATAGGCAAGCCATGAGCCATAAGGCTACCTACTATGACAAGAAAATCAGGGGAAACCATTGGAAGACAACCCACATAAAGCCAATGTGAAACTCATGATCAAATGGCAGGGGGCATCCAGGGTTACTGATAAGTCACATGCAGCCTATTAGGTAGAAAGGCAGTATGCAAATGGCAAATGTATGGAACACCAGAGACAAGTTGAAGCAACCGCCAGCAACACGCGTATAAGGCATCCGAGAAGAAGCAGCATCCCAAGAACTACCAGCAATAAATGTTGAGCTCGACATGACCAGTGCATGTGAATCGTTGGATGAAAGCTATCAGGAAAACACATACAGTAGGTACTATGACATGCACACAGATTGAGACCTAACACTAACCCTCCACAATGACACAGTATTGTTTATCACGGTATTAGAACCTTGGAAACAAGGTTGCTGCATGTGCAGATAACACATAGTTTCGGCTCAATTGCCAGTAAATGGAAGAGAATGATTATGATAGTATCTAAGGAATGGTTTTGTCAAAAATTTAATTTTGATAGGTTACACAGCACAAAAAAAACATGACAGTCAGTTTTTATTTCGTAACAAAAGCTTATGGACTTCTGGAGATATTCAATCTCAAAGTCCAGCAGATACCATCTTGCTACTAATTATGTACGATGTCACTGGGGAAAATAATCTAAGCATATATGTTGCTAAGAAAACAGAAATGCTTAGCAATGGACTCTGATGGCATCACGAAAAAAGATGGTAGCTTTTGGACTTTGAGACTGAAAATCTCCAGAACTATATAAGCGTTTGCTACGAAATAAAAACTCGATGTTACTGTATATTTTGCTGTGCTCTATCACCTATTAAAATTTCATTTTTGACCAGACCATTCCTTTGAGACATGCTTTCTGTACATAGCTTTTTTAAGTTAGGTTATTGTTAAAAAAAAATCATTTTTTAGGAGAGGGAAGCATAGTTGTGTACTTCCAAATCATGAATTTGATTGGTCAGTATATTACTTGCTTACAATTTTGAGTCAAAGGAAAACTCTGACCCCAACACAAGTTGTGCTAGCTACTAAATGTGACCATGAAAATCCCAAATATCAACTCAAAACTTAATTCTTTTGTCAGTGTGACGAGAAATAACTTTTTAAAAGCATATCATATGCATCCCTACAAGATGCCCACTGTCCTCCGTGTGCTTTGCAGTATGATGAGCAGCTGAGATTCGCAGCATGCGGTTCACGTTTTTCCATGACAAATGCATTGATAACAAGCACAAAAGATTCATTGAAGTTCTCATCAGCTGTGATGATGGCAGTCTGAATAGTGGCAGGAAGCAACGAGAAGAAGCAAGTAATGGCTGCCGAAGATCAGGCTGGCTGCCAGAGAGTGAAATGATAAACTTCTAGATTTCGTATGAACGAGTGTGCTTTATAGGTAATAGAACCCAATATTGATCATAGAATTACTGTTTAATTCAAGCTAGGGTCACCAAGTTTTGGGTCAGAGTTTACCTTTGACAGAGCATGACAGCATGTACCACTGCTGCACAAAATTCTGAGAAACAGTTCCACTAAAACAATAGCCATGGAAAAATGGTTTCAATAATTTATTGTAAACCCTAACATTAAGAAAATATACAGAAACAAACTGTAATGATCAAGCAATGTTTGTACACAGCAAAATAGGAGTATAAAACACAACCTCATCCAGACAAGCTATGGTATAGTTGTAGCGATCACACAAGAGCTATATTTGACACAGCCGCTGAAGCTAGGAATATAATGAACAAATATAGCAACTACAGAAGCAAAGCAGAATTTCAGGTATGTCTGCATTTATGTAAAAAAAAGGCAGTCATGCCTAGCAATCAGAAGATATCAACTTACCAGTGATTATGATGACCTTTCCATCAGCCTTTAATTTCTCAATATCACTTCGAATTACAACATTATGACCATCCAACAACTTTACTTGCTCATGAGCCAGGACAAAACCTTTTAAACTATCATTGACACTTTTACTAGGATCATTCACTAGCTTCTTGCTAGGAGTAGTGCTTCCTTTCTCTGCACTCTTAACCTGCTGCTGGCCCATTATCGCTGATCACAGCAAAAGGCAAACTAAATGCATACAAAGTGTTACAATATACACTGTACAACAAAACACATGATTCACTATATCTGCCTGTTTTCTTCTGAACACCATTTAATTCACAGTGGCGTAATTGTAATCCACACTTCAGTTCCGGTAAAGTGGTTCAATGTTGATTAATAAATACACTACCATTTCCTTTCCGCTTTTATCCCAGTTTACTGTCCCAACATATTTGTGAGGCTCAATACCTCTCTAAAGGCCAGGTTACATTGCGATAGTTCGAACTAAAATTGGTCTGCCTTTCATAACACTTGGTTACATAAAACCCAAATTGCAGCTCCTACCATCCAGTCCACTATTGCCCCAAATTCTCTGTATATGACCTCTTCAGACGTACATCAACTTCCAAAAATTTTGCCTTTACAAAATTTGGGACAAAATCCATGTCCAAATTAATTTCGCCCAAATGTTGTCATATGCCCAAAATTTTTAACGCCCAAATTATTGCTTTGAGTCTCTCCAAGTATTTCTTTTTTTCTTGTCATTCATGGATATTGTCACTTTAATAAGCATTATCTCTACTGCTCTTTGGAATTGATTAAGTTCCACATCTTTCCTCAAATACATTCCCAGCTAGACTTCCACCTTTCTCAAAAAAGAACCAAATCGCTCTCAGGATCTCCCGAGGTAATATCCTAACATAACTTTATTAATCTTTTTGACTTTCCATGCAACAGCAAAAGGGTCAATCTGCAAACTATTTACAACACCTCTGCCACTTAATCTACTAACAGCTGAGTAAACATCTGAAGCTAACAAATAACAGTGTATTAACAAATAAAAAGAAAAGAAATAAAAACAGCATGATTTAAAGGCCCAAAATATCATCTGCAATCGAGTTTTGACAAATAAACACTGAAAAAAACTTTTGACCATATTTTGAGCTTGCCCCAAATTTTTAACACACAAATTGTCGAAAATCTTGCCCACAAAAACCACACCCAAAATAAATTCCCCCAAACTTTTATGTGGCCAAATTTTTGGAAGTTAATGTAGTGTAGACAGTCTTTAACTACACTAACATGCCGCGGTTTGAACAACTGGTTTGAATTTTTTATGGAGTTGCAGCATGCGATTAAGACTCTTTAATATGACCGCTTTAAATAATTTTACGTGACTATGCTCTGCTTCAGTGGTATAAATACTGCTTGCACAAAAGAACCAAAATAGTGAGGTTGCGAAATAAAAATCTACGACGTGAATGCTATTTTTCCACGTTCGAATGACAAACGTTCGCGTCGTTGATAAAAAGTGGTTGCGAAAAATCTACGACGCAGGTCAGAAATTCCAGATGGTTAGTTTCGAACTTCTACATGCATGGTAGGTTTGGCTCTCACTTAGCCTGGTTTGTTTACAAACAACAGCTGACAACACGTATCACCAAAACTTGCGTCATTCCAGTGTTTGATTGAGATGTGAAACATGTTTCCAATAGCGTCCGAGATTAGAAAAAAGGCACCAAAATGCTACATTTTTACGGATGTAGGGTTGAGCTTGGTTGTAGTCACTCTCTGAATGAACAGACCCAGCATAGTCGGAATTCGTTCCCTGTAGTTATGGCAGAGGCAAACCAGGTTGGTGATTTATTACAACTCGCTCGAGCTGTCGATGAGATAAATGATCTAGAGTTTGCTGATCTTGCTCAGAGAGACACTCCTCAACAACGAAACCGAGATTTCGATTATCAGCGCTATAAACGATTTGATCTAGAGCAAGTTGAAGATGCTTGATGTATAGCAGACTTTAGATTCAAGAAAGAAGACACCTGAAGGCTTGTTACCGCTCTACGAATACCTGAACATATTCGAACTGCCAATGGGTTGGTTGTAAGTGGCACTGAAGCCCTTTGTGTGTGTCTACGAAGAATATCATATCCAAATAGATACAGTGATCTTATCCCTCTGTTTGGCCATTCCCTGACTTATGCCACATTTTTAATTTCATGCTGCATTATCTCCATAACAACATTGGGCATCTTCTGTCTGACTTAAATCAGAATTGGATGTCAAGGGCCAATTTAGCTCTCTTTGCTGCTGCAGTGCATGGAAAGGGGGGTGCCTTAGACAACTGCTGGGGTTTTGTTGATCGCACTTTTCGACCGATCTGCCGCCCTAACCAGGATCAACGTTTGGTGTACAATGGCCATAAAGTTTGTGTCTCCGTGGAATGGATGTTTAAAGAAATCAGCAACTTTTTTGCTTTCATTGATTTCAAGAAAAATCAAAAGGTTGGACTGAGTGCTGTTGGTGTACAATACAAAGTGTGCGCCTTTGCCCCAAAATTTCAGGACTTGCTTTTGATTTTACGCGTTTACACGTTTGTACATCTCCGTAACAATCCACACTTAAGTTCCTCGATCTCTGCTTCAGTCGACCAGTAACCTGGAACCAGATCTCTCCATCCCTCTATACTGGAGCTTGAGGCTCTTATCGGCGTAGAGGGAAGGGACACGGGGACAAGCCGGTCAGGCTCCCATGAGAGGAAGAAGAGCATCTGATTTCAGGTTTGTCGACCAGATGCTCAAGTAACTGCAATAATCACTTCTTGTTCGATAATCATGCTTGCTACGCAGCTGATATGGACAAGTGATGTTTGGAAATGTACACCATCAAAATGATTACTATCTCGCGCGATACATTCTCCCGATCAATTGGAATCATTAGCCGAAGTCACACTGAGACGTGCGACCACCGACGTGTGAAACTTGCATCACCCGTCAGTGTGACCCTGCAAGACATGTGAAATTTAACCACAGAATTTCGAACCTCGCTCCTCGGAAATCGCATGTCCAATCGACGGGCGAAATCAAATTTGCACGTCACTCGTCACTCATCGCATGTCACTGTGACCGATC
>JAOBRC010761005.1:0-10180 GCA_027575255.1 Scolionema suvaense | reverse complement strand
CCCCCCCCCCCCCCCCCCCTGGGGGGCTGAGAAAGAAAAGTGCTCAACCCCCCCCCCCTCTCTTAACATTAGGGGGGTACATACTGCGAAATTAGACGGTCTATATTTTCATTATATCTTTTTGAATGCAATGCTTTATTAATCAGCATTTTTCTTGACATTCTGAATAGTCGTTCGAAGCTGTGTGCCCTGCTTCATGTACATCTCCTGAGTCTTGTGAATGCATAAAAGTCCAGGCTGTTTAGGGTCAATGCAGATTTATTAATCATGATCATTGATATAGATGCTAATTCCTTTCTGCAATTGTCTTTCATCGTTTTTCAACATTAGTTTTCAAAGCAATAAATATTTGCTGTGAGAATTAGATTTCAGATGCACTCTTGATATTTTAGTCAAAGGCTGATTAATGTATTTTCAAATTTGTAACAGTCCACGTACTTATTATCGTTATGAAGATAAATAATCAATCGTAAACATATTGTCCACTCACATTTCTGATTCTAGGAAGTAAGAAAAAATGAAATTTTGAACCCGATAAAAGCAATCTTTGTATATACCATAACTTTAAAAATTTTGGCTCCCTGAAAAATTTATCAAACTCATGGAATTTAATCCATGTAAAATCCAATTCCCTTGGCCCTTGGTCGGCAACAGGAAATAACATACATGGTGATAGGGGTGTCCAATTCCATAACCTCCACGATATACTTACTTTGCTACCACCCAAAATATCATCTGCATCTGATTCATTCTCATCACTTGATGATTCTTCAAACTCACTTCCTTTATTCCCAACAGCTTCATCATCAGAGTTTGCCGGCAGTCTTTCCTCGCTTGCCTCACTAGGCAAAGCATCAGAACTATCCCAACCTTCACTTTCTTCATCTTCAAATTCAGGTGGCGGAGACATTGTTGGTTTCGAAGGCTGCTTTTGGCCATCCTGGGGTTCTGCTACTTTCTTAGTTGCAACTTCTGATTTCGGAGAGACGATATCTGTACCTAAACTGTCATCATCGTGCTTCAATGAAGACGTAGCTTCAGGACCATGGTCAAGATTTTTATTGGTGGCATCTTGGGGGCGAGATTCTTGTTTGTTTTGAACTTTACTTTGGGAACTTGCTGGTGGCAGCTCACTGAAGCTGTGATCAGGATGCGAGGAATCGAAATCTGACGATTCAGAAGATTCTAGAGCAGGTGGCGGTGGTTGTGGTGGTATCTTTCCAGCTTTAAATGCGCCATTGTTGAAATCTACAAGATTGATATAATACACTTTTTCAACAAACGATTCACTCTCTTTATCGCCCCGAAAATTATTGAAGAGTTTCAGAAAATCACCTTCACAACTTGTATCATAAATTTTCTGTCTAGCAATTTTCGCAAGTTCAGCTGTGTTGCACATCTACTTTATAACAGGTTTTATGATAGAATCACCCCATATCAGAACTTTTCTCCGCACGGACATGTGCATTTCGTAGTATCAGACATAACATAGCCACAAAATCACAGAATTAAGTGCACTCTCGCAAACTAAATCGAGAATCTTCGTTATGGATCAAAGAAAAAATATAAGCAATTTTTATGCCCGTTAAGTAATACACAAAACCAACTATTTTCGGACAAGACTGACGCGCCCAATTCTAACAAAAATGTTCTCAAAACAGGTGAATGGCTTCAACCTACTATAGTGGTAACCTTTCTTTGTCACTAAAATTTACAAAACAAATTCTTGCCGCATGGCTACCACTGCTCTCAAGTTTTTCACCAAAAATTACACAAATTTAAAGTACGGGTCTCAAAACTTTCAGTAAACCTAAAATGGGATTTTTTTTTTTGACATGAACAGCAAAGCCCAAGCCCAGCTACTGAATAAGGGTTTTCCCAGGACAAATAGATGATGATATGAGCAGTACTACCCCAACACTCACACCAAAAATTACAAAGAACTAATGAAACATTTCGGATATCTTTTAAAAGAAGCCATAAAAATCGCTACTATTGGACGTGATCTGCCAACTACAAGCCAAAGACCATTCCTCCAGGTAACAATGCAAAGATTGCTTCTCGTTTCTCCAGGTTACAATGCATGATTCATAGAATAAGCAGTCTTGCCCCAAAGCTTGACCACAAAAATTACAAAAAAAACATTATGCTTGATATTTTGAAAAAGCACAAAAATGGCAACACCAAACTTTAGTATTCAAAGACAAACCATGTAAGTCATCAAATTAGTAATGGCGGTCACATAAAAAATTACTAACAAATGATGAAACATTCCAAAATTATTCCGAAAAAACCTAAATGACTATTTTGGCCACAAATTGAGTTTTGCCAGATACGACACATGGTCCTCAACAGAATTAGTGTTGCCTCTTAAAGCAATATACCGGTCTAAAATGATTTTTGGCATGGTAATGGAGCCTTCAAAAACATGACTGTAGCTTTTTATTTCACAAAAAAAGCTGTTGTAGTTTCAGAGATATCTGCTTTCAAAGGTACCGGAGAACTTTGGCATGCTACCATTTTGCTTCTCAACGGTAATTATGCATGATGCATGGTCAGACCAAATGGAATTATCTCATCTTACTTGTTGTATTGCTACTCATTGAACAGATGTGTGAATCTAAATTTTGCTTAGCATTAAAGAGGAATGCATGTAATGTTCAGATACTAAGGAACACCATAGACCTTAGAAACGGTCTTATATGACGTCACTGATGAGCAAAATTGAGAATCATGGGAACAGCGAAAAATATCAAACTTTAAAGTGACATTGCAAAAGAACCAGTGAAGCTTTTTCGCTCAAATCAAAACCAGTGTTCATGTTTTTCCAAGATCTACCACCATGTGGAATATGGTTTTAGAGCGGTATGTTGCCTCTTAAGACTCAGAAGTTAAAACACTCATGAGACATCCTTCAAAATATATCTTCAAAAAAACAATAAAAAGAACTACTTTAAGACATAAATTGCCGCCTGCAAATGGATTGCAAGTCTGCAAGTATAGTTCATAACATTAGTTCGGCTACCTTTAAGATTCACAACAAATATGACAAAAAACTGATGAAGTGCTGGTGAAATATTAGGAAAAAACCTGCAAACAGCCATTATGATAAACAGCCACGCACAAGTTGAACAAAATGTTGCCACAATACGAGAAATGACAGAACCGGATGAACAGTTGTTGACATGGTAAAAACCCCAGAAATAGCCATTATCAGGCATAAACTGCAACTTGCAAGACATGGCACATAGTTTATAACATAAGTAGAGTTGCCCCTGCGGTTCACACCATAAATGACATTTCCAAAAAACCCTGAAAATCGCCAGTTTTGAACCTAAATTGCCACCTGCAAGCCGAACAAGACTTTCCTCAGATATGGCACACATGTTTCATAACATGCACAGAAATGCACCTAAGATTCACACCAAAAAGGACAAAAAACCTGATGAAGGGTTCTTCCAAATCTTTTGAAAAAAACCTGCAAAATCACTGTTTTGGCCATTTTGGTTGTAAAACAGGACTCACCCAAGCCTAACGGAAGTTTCCCCACATTTGGCTAATGGCCCATGACATTAAAAAATACTGCTCCTAAAATGCATGCCAAAACTTACAAAAAACTTGAGTAGCTTTTTTCAGTTAATTGCCACCTGTAAGCCAAACAAGAGTTTTCTCAGATATGACACATGGTCCACAAACTCTACACAAAAAGATTAGGAAAATGCAATGAATGGATCTTGAAACATTTCAAAAAAATCGTAAAAACAGCCATTTTGGGGCATAAATTGCCACCTGTAACCAGTACAAAACGTTTTTTTGAAAACCCAGATGCGTCAGTTTTCTTCGATTATTGATCTTGACCTGAAATTTCAGAATAATCCATCACTAGCGGTCATCCGGGAAAACGTGTTGGTGACAGACAGAGGGAAGAATGGAGCTCATTTTTATAGGACTCTTCTGCTAAAGCGGGAGTCCAATGATATTTTCAGCCCATAAAATTATTTGCGCATATTCCCTTTACCATGGCAGAAAATGACCAGAAATTTTTCAATAATCTGCCAATTTTCAGAGCCACTGTTAGAACCGGCTAAGGTGAAATAAGGGGAGATGAGATCAATGCTGAATCAGCTCAATCCTGCTGAAACAAAGATTCCATATTTACCCTTAAATATTGCTCCTTCTTGAAGAGTCAATGAACATTTTGGAGGGTGTGCTGTCAATTGCAAGTAATGATGCAAACTACAAGTTTTCGAAACACCACCACAATTATTTGCAACAATTATTTCTGTGAAAAGTAATTCCATAAAAATTCATTATCCTATCTTAAACTTGACAGTCCTTGGACTCACTCAAAGAAAACTGCACACCATCAAAAAAATTCAACATCACTTCAATAGTACACTAACTACTAAAAAATCCAAGCACATTTAATCTCGGACAAGAGTAAAAATGCCCGAAATTTTGACCCCCAAAATTTTTGTTTGCAAAGAAACTTGATACTTACTCAATCTGAAATAAAAAAGGTCCGAAATTTATTTGTCCGAAAATTCTCAGTCTGAAATAATAATACGTGCAAAATTTTTTGAAGCCAATGTATGGTTTCTCTCTATACTCTAAATCCCATAATAAATGATGGGAGTTCAAAATAAAAGGGGATCCAAAAAATTTCTGCAGTGAATGAACAGGGGGTCAAAATATGTATAGCACAAATAATTTCTATTAAAAAAATGGTGAAATGGGTTGTCTGAGGTTCTGGTTATCGGCAAACCTGATAGGTTTTCGAATTTGACCACTCACAGAAAAAGACCAAAAAGGAAGAGAAAAAGTCTTGTAAGGAAACATGTTCATAGAAGTAAGAACACAAACAAATACAAACATTACCTAAACAGAAGCTGCAAAATCACAAACGGGGGGTCAAAATAAGGAAAGGAGGTCTGAAAATTTGCCAAAATAGTTGACGACCCCCTCCTCCATATACCATAGGATTCAGAGTAACACGGTAAAAATTACAAAGAAATACAAAAGGAAATTTTCTATAGCTACCATTACATGTCTTTTTTACTACTCCAACATATTTTAACACCCCCACCCCCGTCAGCTCGGAAAACCAACTTCCACTATAGCTATGGCCTTGAAATTTGGACCACTTATTCTTCCCCATAAATGATGGTGAAGTTCCAACTTTTGGTCCCACAGGTGGTCTGGTATGCAAATTACACACATTTGAAATTTGCAGATCGACAACACGGTTTTCCATATGAACCAAAACAAAATATTTTCATTTGGCAAGAAACGCTATAGCAAGAAGAATTTCTGAAAAAAGTGATTATTGAGGCTCGAAAGTTGAGTTTTCATGGCAGCACAAATAAAAAGCCTCATTTCTTCCGAAATTTGGATTTTTATAAGTCCCAAAAAATGGCAAAAATTTGGACTTTAGCCTCGATTTTTGGACCCCCTGCGGTACGAATTTTATTCAAATCAGACATTTTCTGAAAGAGCTCATTGAAAGCAATCACGCAAGCCCAAAGTTATTGAAAAAGGTTGAAGAGAAGAGAATTAAGAGCCAAAAAAGCGAAAATTCAGCAGAAAATGACATTACCCCTGTCAGTAAATGGTCACGCGACACCCCCTAGGGGGACAACCAAATTGCACCAAAAGTTGTGCAAGTGAATTCTGTTCACACTAGCAAAAGTTTGCGGCAACAGCCATTTTTTCGTAGTGAAAAAAATATTAGACCATGGGGAGCGGCATACTACATCCACTTATTCTGAAAATAGTAATGAATAATGCATCATAATTTTACAAGGGTTAGTCAGGATTTGAAACGTTATGTAACCTGCAACCAATTAGCACCTACATGGTATCTAAAAGCCTTTTCGTATTGAAGTAACAAAAGCACTATGGTTATCGTTTCGTGCTTCATTCCACTCTCTAGCGGTTCCAATTGCATGCAATAGGTATATTCCATATTTTTTGTCTTTCTATAATTGTTCTCAATACCAATTGATTGGAAAATTTTTAACGAGACAGACTCACAATATCCTACAGAGTATGGGCTTTTGGAGGTAGTGCAGAGTATGAGGGGGTTGCATCTTCTTATGATCTCTGATGTATTCACCATCATGAAACATAAAATAACTGTTACAGGGCCTATTACAGACATGCCGGCACCACAAGAGCTGTCTTCGGAAAAGGAGAAACAAACACATTGCACACAGACACCACTCTCTCAGGTTCAGTCAGTACAAGCTAAAGCTGTTCCCTCTACTCAGCCATTCGAAAGATTTCTATTGACCTATCTAAGTGTAATGAAGGACGTATAACATCAGGTGTTAGCAGTGCATAGAGGGTGACAATACCCCATAGAGGGATAAGCAAAGATTGCCACTCTACTCTTTTAACAAGGAATAACTCTGTAGGTAAAAGGACAGAAGCATAACAACATGGGAGCTTAACGATTAACATAACATGCCTTTTTGACAACTCCAATATAATAAGGGGGTGGTTCCATTCCCCCCCCCCCCTCCCCCCCTTGGAACACTATAGCTATGGCCTTGAAATTTGGACCACTTATTCTTCCCCATAAATGATGGTGAAGTTCCAACTTTTGGTCCCACAGGTGGTCTGGTATGCAAATTACACACATTTGAAATTTGCAGATCGACAACACGGTTTTCCATATGAACCAAAACAAAATATTTTAATTGGGCAAAAAATGCTTCAGCAATAGGAATTTCAGACAAGAAGTGATGTATTATAAGGCTGGAAACGTTGCGTTTTAATGGCAGGGCAAGTAAGAAAACATTATGTCTTCCGAAATTTGGATTTTTATAAGTCCCAAAATATGGAAAAAATTCGGACTTTACCGGCTGTTAACTCCATTATTATAAAAGGAAAAAAAAGAATATCTGATGAAGATAGTCAGATTTTCTTGTTCGTCATTGCTATAAACTATCTGAGTGAGCACCTATGCACACCATATATTACAAATTTCCGAATGAGCGCCCCTTTCCTGGTTTGAGGGGGGCGCTAATTTAAGCCGGGTCGCTCATTAACTTTCTCAGCTGTCAAGAGGGGCGCTCATTTAAGCCGGGGTGCTCATTCAGATAATTACGGTATCATAAGTGTGCTTTTTAGGAGCATTTTTAAAGGCCCTTGCAAGTTTTGTATAATTATGAGGAGAGGATACTGAATATGGTTGAGGAAGAAACCAGTCTAGACGATGGGCGGACTTCCATATGAATGGTGCCAGGCTCATCAATCTTCATGCAAATGCAGAACATCTCATAACAGTATTTCAGGGCTAAAAATGTCCCATGAGCATTCCATGTTACAGGTGATAACTGATTAGAGTGGTTATCAGTCCAACGATCATCAGAAAATATTTGATATCTCTCAAACTATTACACCAAATTCATTTTAAACGCAAGATAAACAAATTTGTGAAAACGTGAGCCTAAAATTCTACTTTAAACAAAAAAAAACATTATATACATTAGGGTGGATTCCACCCTCCACTCCTATACCCTGTAGGGTTAAGAGCGATTCAATTCATAACTACTCTCGACTATCTAATTGTAGGGGGGGGGGGTAAATTCCCAAAATTTGGGGGAAAATGCCCTCTATTTCAATTTATTACAAAGTCCCCCGCCCAATCAAGAGATTTTGCAGAGGCAGCCCACCCCCATGTTATTACGCCCCTCACTAAAAGGTGCAACAGTATGAAAACCAAGGCATTTCCTGAACAAAACAACGTTTTTTATACTGTAGAAAATAAAAGTTACGAAATTCTCGGTCAGAACAGGAGGTATGTTCACTTAGACTTACAGGGAACTGGCAAAAATGATCCTCTTGCCCCTTCCCAGAACAAATTACTACCCTCCAAATTACAATTATTGAATAAAACGTCTACCCCTCCTATTTATTATCCCCCCCCCCCCCCTCCCCAATCAACAAAAAATTTGAAATACCACCACCCCCTAGCAACTAGACCACCCTACAATTAAATAGTTGAGAGTATAAGTGTCAGTCCTGCCATTTGCCCTACAAATTAGTGATTAGCAGCTATCTAAAGAGACGGTACAAAGGCTGGATAAGGACTTACAAAGTTTGGAATGTTTTGAAGAAGAATCAAACACATACCATGACATAATAGTATTCTTTCCTTGTACATACTTCTCCTTAGAGATTTGGAAGGAAATGGGTTGGTACTTCTCCTGTACTTCCAGAATAGGGGGACTCACCAGAGCAATATTCAAAAACAAAGAACAGCATGTAAGAAAGGATATAGATATTTAGGGGACATGATGCCCTCAGAAGACAATAATGGTAATTTCTCTTAACCTTCGCATAAACAAATGAGATGCAACAAATGGATTGAAAAATGTTACAATTAGATATCTATTCAGAGCATACTATGATACCTTCATGGCTACAGAGTAAACCAGTGTGTGGATTACCTTGCTTATCAGCTGTTGAGTCCTTGGGCGGAACCTGAAAATAAAAAGGTTAAAATTTTTTACTGTGCAAGAAATCCTTCCAATCTTGAGAAGGGAGAAGCACAGTATTAAGCAAAGAGACAAGAAACCTCTGTTCATGAAAAATGATTTTTAACAAGCAACTTGCCATAGGCATCTACCAAGATAAAACAAATTTTAACAAAAAAGCACAAGGTCTGATGAGCACGTAACGATGGAATGGATTCTGCAGGCCTTGCGCATATTTTAACAAGTGTCATATCTCACCTTGAGCAAAAAATTACCAACATCACAGTTCTCAGTATTTATTCTGCAATTTATACTCCAATAAGCTAAAGAATTAGTACACTCCCGCCAACTTAATTGAGGATCTTTGTGTAATGTCAAGACACAAATGAGGAACTGTTCTAAACTTTTCTGTGCGCAAAACTACCTGTTTTCAGACAAATATTCTCATTCCCAAAATCCAACTCTATAGTTCTCAAAGCAATTAAATCGTCCTACCATTCCCACTCGTGCAGTGACCTTTATAGGAACCAAAAAATTGCAGAAACAGATTCGATCATAACTCTATTCCATATGGGGTCACTTTGACCTTCATGCATATGGCAGGGCGAGGGGGGTTATTTCCGGATTGGCTACAGCTATGACCAACAAACTTGGTATAGTCACAGACTAATATGTAATGAAAAATTTGATGTCATCATAATTTATGCAATCTCATTAATTATTCAGTGATGTCTTCAAAATTAGTTGTGGACGCCTAATTATGCCAAATTTCAAAAATTAGCATATTAGTTATTATAGCGTGATTTTGCTTGTGATACATTCCAGTGGGTTCTTAGCCTGTACCATACCAAGCGCACTGCGCTTCACTTGCTTGCTTGGTCTGTCACCTTTCGCAGCATTTCAGTGTTTGGTAATTATGCCATAATGAGCACATTAACGCCACCAGTGACTTCAACTCATCAATTATGCATGACTTAACGCACTGATTCAATACAAACTGATGTTAATCATGAGGTTGCTATAGGAACACCTGACGCAAACTGGCAAATAATTAACAAGTTTGCTAATTTGAAAAACGACGATTCGCGCCAAAGTAAGCAGACTCTGAGAGAACTTGGTTCGAGCAGAGGCTGTGAGCAGGCTAAGGGAACGAGCACATAAACTAAAAATTACAAAACTCTAACAAAAACATTCGATGTACGTGGAACATTCTCTGATCCCAGATCCAGCGATAATATTTTGTATTACCTCACAATATAGATTGCATTCTTAGTTCAATCTTCATATAATACTGCTTTCCTGCAGATTAAAATTATAAGACCAGGATTTGAATTTTCGTCGAATAACAGAATTCAAGCATTGAGCATGAAGATGAAGATATCTCTCTTTCAGTAGTGTCTATGGCAGAAATACTTTAGATTATCGTCATAGTGTACTGTTCCTTTGCACAAACAGCCTAAAAATTTTTCATTGGAAAGATTCTGGTGAGATGAGAAGAGATGCTGAGAATGTTCCAAGCGGACGATTGTTTCTCCACTCAGAAAAAGGACTGAGAATACGCATTTCAAGCAAACGATGCTAAAGCACAATTCTGCTTCTGCTAGAAGTTCAACTTTCGGTTTGAATCTGAGGTCGAATGAAATTTCCGTTCGACTGGAATTTATTTGGTAGAATAAAAGGTCGGAGTGAAAAATTCC
>JAOBRC010760894.1:0-10180 GCA_027575255.1 Scolionema suvaense | reverse complement strand
CAGGCAAACACATAAATCAGATTCTTTATCAAAATGTTTCCATACAACATTGGCACTACAGGAAGTAAACAAGGATTCGTTCAGAAGCTTTACTTCTCTTGCGATCGGTTAATATCGCGTAGGAAAGTGTTACAAACTGCACTCCTTCTACTGGCGGCTGCCGCTGTGTAGGAACGTGTCCTTTTTTCGAAAGTTTTCATCGGTTGACCAATCAGGTTCTTGAAAACTTCGGAATCATAATGGCGCATCCGGATTCAAAATGGGGGTTGCAGCAGTTAGGGTTGGTTACAGAGTAAATAGCAGGCACTGCCGGTTTCCACTCTGTTTTCCTGTTTTTTTTCAAATTCATCAGCTGGGCAGAAATTTCTTTCAAACTGATTTCAGCATTCTTGCAGCAGCAGAGTTCCATCTGTCAAAGATCCATATTTAAAGCTCAAGCCTATCCTCTATGTAACAACTGTAATGTTGGAGTGACTGACTTGTTTACGCCTCTTGGCTATTTGCCATAGTGATTCCCGAGGAGGTGCATAGTAAGACTGCACATTTTTTTTGCCGAAGGATTGCCGAGTTATATTTGCCGAAGGGGCCTTCACCTCGGCAAATTATGTGCCGAGGTTAACTTAGCTGAATTTCAACGGCTGCCCCATCTTTGCCCCAGTACTAAAAACGTGAAATGTATCTCTATTCAGCAGCCCAAGATTTAGAGGCCAGAACACAGGTTTGAGCAGCCAAACACATAATAGGAGGACCTTCTCCTCTGAAATCTTGTCATTTAGGAACTTGTCCTTAGATACAGATACGTGAGTCGCCTGTCATAGATTCCCTGAAAGTGTTGTAGCCAAATTCGCTGAATACCTTAAGGGCATAAATTTTTGCGATTATTTAATATTGGGACATAAATTTTTGCGATTGACACCTGAAAAAAGTTGTAAATTGCGGAATCAAATTTGCGAATTAGTCCTCGTAGGAGAAAAGTGCGGAACTAATTTTTGCGATTTCAAAAATGTTTTTTACTTCAAAGCATCAGTCTCTGTGGTTTGACATGGATAGTTTTACGAAATGCCGAATTAAATTTTGCGATCAGCTGAATTCACCAGTTTTGCGGAATTAATTTTTGCAAATGACCTGACTCGGGAGTGTTTTGCGGAATTTAATTTTGCGATTTTCGTGCGAAAAGTTCCGCAAAAATTTGTCGCAATATTAAAGGAGAGCAAAAATTTATGCCCTTAAGGTAAAATTCACTTCCAAACTCAAATCCGTCACAGCTGAGCGGTAGATCTTCATTTCCGATATTATTGCAATACTTTGCACTTTCTGTTCCTGTTCGCAGAAAAAATTTACACACAATTTTCCACATCACCATCACCGTCAGGGCGGAAGCAGAACAGTAGTTAGACTGACAACTTATATTTAATGGCTTGCCCCATGCTTGAACACCAAACATGCTAGAACCATTCAGCAGCCAGCTTACTTTTTCTACCTACAGCCAGACCTCTAATAGCAACCACTTTTACCACCAAGTATAGGTGGCTGTCATTGGGAGGTGGCCGCTATTCATTACAAGAGTTTTGATTGTATTACAAAAATTGAAGACACATAACGAAGATATTTCTTCAAAGTTTGGCTAAAATCAAGCATATTTTGTATAACAATAATTTTTTGAGGACAATATATGTCTGCATTAGCACTAAATTGTTGCATGAGCATCAGACGTTTGCAGACAAGAAACAGAGCAAATATTTCAGTGGCCGCTTTTGGAGGGGAATTTATGATTTAATTTTTCAATTGGAACGGCACCAGGTGGCCGCAACACGTTATTGGGATGTAGCCACTTTTTGGAGGTACTTAATATAAGAAAACGAACAGGAAGCATTTGGGACTGAAAGTTAGTGGCAATTCTCTGGAGATAGTCGCTATTCGGAGGTGGCCGCTATTCAAGGTTTGACTGACTAGGTTTTGTCTGTCATAATAGTAATTTCTAACTGAATTCATAACAGGCTGATACATTCAACGAATGTGAGGCTGTTTAAATTCTCTTTTTTGTAAGGAAAGCACATTATTCGAAAGCAGAATTTTTGCTACTATATTTTAAGTATCACCTGATTTCAACGCCGCCTGAAACAAAACCAACCACAGAGCAGACGACATTCAAAAACATGCCTTCACATTTCAGAGATCCCTATGATGAGCAAATATCTGTCTGAGCATGAATTGTACTTTGTCCACGCGTAGCCTGACATACTAAACATTTTTCCCACATTTCTTCTATTAGAGAATGACTTGATTTTCCGGAAAACCAAGAAATCCCGGGAATTCAACATGCCTGCAAATAGCAGTGCAGGTATTAATCCCAACACGTTTCAAGCAATCAGTTTTGCAACTAATGCTTGGTTGAGAATGGATGTGCTCTTTGTTTCAGATTTCCCTCAATTTCGTCTAATTTAATCTCTGAGCAGTAGGTCAAAAGGTCTCCCATAACCAAGTTTCGATATGGGGCTGTTCATTAATGTCTTGTATGATGCTCTTTAAGGAAGGCATCATTTTCTGGTGTGCAAGTTGCTCAGAAACACTTCAGTTCTGCAATTGACTGAGCCCGCAGGGGTTTATACGCCAGGAATGAATTTGGAGGCGGAGGTTATTCGAGAGTAGGGGCTTATTTCTAGAAATCAGTTTGGGGTAGGGGCTTCTTCAAGGCGGCCCACAGAAGGGAGCCTAATTGAGTCTTTACCACAAACTGCAGTCTTCAAAAGACTATATTTCAGAAAGAAGCCTTTTATATTCTTATTTTTGTATTCTTTAACGATTTTTGGATATACACAGACAAGCCATATTACAAAACAATGGAATCAACATGGTGTACAGCTAGTGAGGAGCAGACAAGCCCGAAACCTGGTTACGTAGGTTCATACAGATTACCGGTCGTTCCCTACAATTCAACTACCAGACAAAAAAACCATCGCAGAAATGGCTCAGGGCCTTCCTTACTTTCATCTTCTTCATTCAAGATATTACATACCTTTTCTTGGAAAACGAAGCAACTGAGAACGGCCACACATTGTTCCACATTCAAGATATTACATACCTTTTCTTGGAAAACGAAGCAACTGAGAATGGCCACACATTGTTCGACATTCAGATCATTGAAAACACCATTGAATATCATTTCTGTCAGCAACAACTCATCAGCACTAAATGAATAACAAGAAATTAACAATGCCATTAAAGGGGCAAGATCCGATAGAATCGTTGAAATTGAATTTTTTTAATTCTAAGTAACTGAATTGTCACTCAGACTATAAATCTACGTATTTCGGCCATATGTAGGTAAGATATCTTCATCATCATGCTCAATTCTTGAATTTCGTTATCCACCCTTAAATTCAGATCCTGGTCAAACCCTTACAATTTCAATTTACCAAAAAGCATAAATATTATGTGAAGATTGAGTTACAAACATACGCGACCTATATTCAGGGTGGCCACTGATTTTCATGCCTGAAAATCCAGTATAATTCCAGTAGTTTTCCAGTACATTTTCATCATTTTCCAGTACAAAGTTTTCCCAATTTCCAGTAATAAATAATTTTTCCAGTATCCTGCCTTCCCAAAATTTAAGTAGTTTTCCAGTATCTTTTGGCAGTTTCTCTTTTGCAGAGCCCATGTTAGTCAGCAAGAATGAGTAGGCCCCAGTGTTTATATTCTGTGCTATGTCTCAAAGACTGACTAGCCCTTAAAATTTAAACCATGATGAAACTTAAAACAGGCAAGCAGCAGCAGCAGCAGCAGCAGCAGCAGCAGCAGCAGCAGCAGCAGCAGCAGCTGGATGAGAACAATTTGTCAAAAAGGACTGATTTATCAAAATACAGCATGTACAACAGTACATAATCTAGGAAGGTTTGATTTTAATAAGAGAGAGAGAGAGCTGAATACACGGGGGAGCCACATAACAGTCTGAACAACTTATCAAGTAAGATGGACAGTCAGGTTTTCAAATCATCTCCAGCCAATCAGGCTCTCATTTTGGGAAGAACCGCCTCTACCCAAGAAATCTGAGAGGAAGTTGAGTTCTGGACGACTTCGAGACATCAGGAACGATGACAAATTCGACTGATGGTCACAATAAGTTGTAAACTACACCCAGCACCACTGGCTCCTGTTGGTCTCACGGAAATAGAGAAAACAAGTCATATAATTAGTGGACCCTTGCAAAACTAATTGAGAATCCTTGTGTTAGATCAAAGAAAAATAAGACATAACCCAAAAGATTGACACCACAAATAACAAAGAACCGATAAAGAAATTATGCTAGAAATATTGTGAAAAAACCCTGAAAATAGCCAATATTGGCATAAACTGCAACCTGCATCCTGAACAACATATTTCAAAGATATAAGGCATCGCTCACAGGATAAAGTAGGCTGCCCCTAAGATCCACCCAAAAAATGAGAAAAAACAAGGAAGAGTCTCTTCAACATATCTGGAAAAAACCTGAAAATAGCCACTTTTGGACGTATATCAGCACTCCCAAGCCTAACCTTCACAAGATTTTCCCTAAACATGACACATTGTTCATAACATCTGCAGAGTTGCCCCGAAGAATCACACCAAAAAATTAATGCTATAAAATGAATCAACCATTTATGCCGTGTTTGAAAAAACCACAAAATCGACCTTTTAGAACGCAAATTGCCACCCGCATGCCAAATGAGATTCTCAAGAGACAATGCATATGGTTCATAATACGTACAGAGTTGCCCCTAATATTCACATAAAAAATGACGAGAACCCTATAAACAGTTTTTGACATATTTGGACAGAATCATGGAAAACACCTTTTTTGGATGTACTTGCCACCTGTAAGCCACACGAGATTTTCCCCAGATAATGCTTATGGTTCAAAATATATGCAGAGTTGCCATAAGTATTCACACCAAAAATGACAAGGATTGGATGAACAGTTTTAGGTATATTTGGAAAAAAACAAAAAATGCCATTCGGGGGTGTAAATTGCCACCTGCAAACCAAACAAGACTTTCTTGAGACAATGCGCATGGTTCATAACATATGCATAGTTGCCATAAGTATTCACACCAAAAATAACAAGAATTGGATGAACAGTTTTTGACTTACTTGGGAAAAAACAGAAAATTGCCATTTTTGGCCATAAATTGCCACCTGAAGCCAAACGAGATCTTCCGGTGACAATGCACATGATTCACAATATATGCAGAGTTGCCTTAAGTATTCACATCAAAAATGACAAGAATCGGATGAACGGTTTCTGATATATTTGGAAAAAACATGAAAATCGCCATTTTTGGGCATAAATTGCCACCTGCAAGGCAAACGAGATTCTCAAGAGAAATCGCATATGGATCAAAACATGCGCAGAGTTACCCTTATTATTTGCACCAAAAATGAAAAGAATTGGATGAATACTTTTGAGATATTATGAAAAAAACATGAAAAACACCATTTTTGGATTATGTAAATTGCCACCTGCAAGCTGAACGAGAGTTTTCCCAGAAATGACCACATGGTCCACAGCATAACTACTATTGCCCCGCAGTTTCACACCAAAAAGTACAAAGAAGTAATGAACGGATTTTGAAATATTTTAAAAAAACCCTAAAAATGGCCATTTTTGGGCACATATTGCCACCTGCCACCTGCAAGCCAAATAAATTTTTTTTTTTCAAAATTCCGGCTGAATCACTTTTCGTCAATTACCGATTGTCACCTTCACACCAAATTTCAGAAAAATTCATTGAGCGGTTATCCGGGAAAATGCGTTGGTGACGGACGGAAGGACGGACAGACCTCATTTTAAGCGGGAGTCCAAAAAGCAGTATAAAGAAAATTACACATAAGAATGGCTATCGATTATGGTTTACCATAAAAAGTCAACAAGTACTTTTCAAACTAGGGTTCATTCCTCTTCTAATAATTTCCAGTAGTTTTGGCATACACCACTTGAATACAAAATATGATTCATTCAATATAGCAGACAGTCATAATTTCGCACAATATCAATTTAACACCTGTGTAAGTATGATTGAGTAACATAGAGGTGAAGTCCTTTTCCCATGTACCACAGATTTGCTGCACAACAAAGACAGACCTTATGAACATGTGTTATCCTTGCTTAATACTCACAAACTGAGAGAAGCAATGGTGACGCATTGTTTGAAAAGTCCTACATGACATCATCGAATATACAAAAGCAAAGGCAAGGACAGACCAACAGATCATAAGACCAGCTGCTTAGGCTCCCACTCCAGGAGAATCGCCGTAACCATTGAACTCTGAGCAGGATCAAAATCCTAGAGGACTTATAACTACCATGAATGAGGACAATTTAACTGACGGTTAGATTGTGATTTGGTGCAGGCTCTACATTATGCGCAGAAATCACTTGCCTCCTACAACGTTCTCTGACACCATCCACGCAGAGAGAGTGAAAATAACAGTCCTAAGGACTGACCGACTTATCCTGATCGATGTCAAGAGGAGACCAGCTCCAGCCATGAAGGCTACCATTCTGGGATAATTGTCAAAACCATTAGTCTCTGACAGCCACTGGAGTCCTTGAGAACTTGAAACCCCAGGAAAGATGATAAACTACACTGGTGGTTGTAATCTGGTGTGGGCCCTTGAGTAAGCATGCTTGCCTCCTGCAAACACCAGCCAAGTCCTCCGACACTAGCTGTAAGTTCATGACGATTACTGTGGCCCATTGGAGGTTGACCCATGACCTTGGTTTGTGTGGACGTCCAAATACAAATCAGACCAAAAAACACATAATTGAAGAGCAAATTGTATTTCTTTGACAGGTTTGGTCATTGTCAGGTACTATTTTAGCAAGAAGGACTGGATACCTACGCAAAGCTTATCTTTAGAGCATATCCAACAACTGGTTGTCATTGTAAGGGCTTAAGACAGTCTAATTGGGCTTTGAGAAACACTGTACCGAGCAATCTCTCCATGAACCAAAATTCAAACCAACAAATTAACCAATTTTCCAGTATTTCCAGTATATTTTGCTGGCCAATTTTTGAAATTCCGGTATGGCATCCTAAAGTCCCAAAATCCAGTAGTTTTCAAGCACTTTTCCAGTATCAAAAATTTCTCCAGTACTTTTCAAGTATTTCCAGTATCCAGTGGCCACCCTGTATATTGTAGTTGTTTTCACAATGGATAGAACTAAGTTAAACATAAACATTTGTTTTCAGACATTGGATCCTGGCCCTTTAGCCCTACCAGACCCGGGCTTTTTTTGAACTCCGGTTGTAGTATAGCAACATCCATGAAACTTGGTAGAAATATAGTCCACGATGTCATGCACACTTTGTAGGTAGTAAAACATCCGCAAGTGGTCATTAATTATGCTGACATCATCTTATTTTAAAAACACCTGTCTCATCTCGAAAAATTTCTAAAAGTTCAAAATACTTCTGAAAATGGACTGCCACAAGTTGTCAGGCATCTAGAACATTGGGGAAGTTGTAAATAGTGTTAATAAGTCAGAACTAAGGGATAAATGTGGGTAAAACACGCGATTATGCCCGAGAAATGATGTCATTACATTATTCTACCATAAACCCCAGAAGAAAAATGCTGACGTCAGCGCACAGCAGGCACCGGGAAAATTTTTGTAGTGGCCAAAATACTCTCAGATAAATTTCCGACAAAGTCACCAAGTTTCATGGCTTTTGCTTCAGCCGATCCGGAGCAATAATTAAAAATGTCCCCCGGGTCTAGCAAAGGCCAAGAAATAAATAAAGCCAAAACTCTACATACTAGATTCACACAAAGCAACTATAAATATATGAAATAATGAAACACACAGAAATTGAATGAGGAGATTATCGGAGGCAACCTATTCACCTACAAACTATGGTCCACATGCGTAACGACTACAAAGAGTTCTCAAGCATGTAGAAAACACACAATTGGGAGAGGAACACTCAACAGTTCAAAACAACAATAGCATCATAGAAGCTTCACAACAATTCACTAAACAATGGTTCTGCATGTGAAGAGTTTCTTTTATTGTAAGTTCTCTAGTCAAAATTTTAAAAATAGTCATGTTTTATGCTGTGACTCTTATCTGTTACGGGATCTGCAATTGTAGAGCATAAGGACGTACTTTAGGACCTTAGACTTGCAAAATGTTCACTTTTTCTGGGTCGTAGACATCGGGTATGTAGTCATTCCCATATATGAAGAACCACAATCCCAACACGAAACTTTGTAGATAACATTTAAAGAATCAGAAGCCGGCAAGCAATCCTTGTAGTGAAAAGATGATTGAATGGAAACCAAACTTCTAAAACCTATATTCGAGTCAACATCAGAAAGTTTTCTCCACGGTATGCTTCAACTGGTTTTTGACGGCAGAGATGTGTTGAGATAAATGAGGGAATGATACATAAAGCTGCTTCTTCGAACAGTTGTAACTTGGTCAAGGTTAACACTTCTTTGCTTCCAAATCACGTCAGCTATATTGTAATTGATTTCTTCTCAAAGAAGAGTTCCTCAAGGCAAGAGTTACGAAGTGTTCCTCTGGAGAAGACCTTAACTTAAATGAGCGAAAAGCCAAGGTTCGGATGAAGTTAATTTTAAACTTTCTTGGAGTAAACGAAATGGCCTCGCAATAAAAACATCTGTTGAAAGCAGGGGTTTCAAAAGTTTTTTGAGTTGGCGGTGCAGTTGTGCGAGTAGACGGTCAGGGATATTGAGAAATTGTGTCAACAATGGCAGTACCTCAGCCAGCACAGCTGGCGAGAAAGGCAACTGGAGGTGGTTAAGGGGCGTTGTAAGCCCCCCTGCTGGGTCCAGGGCGAAGCCATGGAAGCCTATGCTGATTTCTATTTGAAGATGCCCTGAGCACCGAAAATTTTAAGTATTTACAGGCCAAGTCTATCAAAAAAAGTTATTTTTTCACTTACTCTGAACTGAATCCTTGCTCACAGACAGCAGACGTTTGCTAGTAAAAATGAGAGGCTCACCAGACTTGATACAAAAATACTCTAGTAAGAAATTTCAAGGTGAAGCGGTTTCTGTAAAGTAAACTATTAATAATAAGAGAACCGTTTGCTCAAGCTAGCTAGCTACATTTACAAAAGGTTTAGTCCATCAAGTAAAACTCAGAGCGGCAAATAGTCCACAACATTCAGTAGTGATGCCCTCTTGGCTAGAAGCAGCATCTACCGCTGACCAATAGCAACTCACAGGTATAAAAGAGTGTTTCTCAAATACTTAGTGCAGGAACACCGCCGCTGTTTCAAGCTTGATGGACAGCTACAAATACTGATTGGAAGACCGCAGGGAAATGGAAGACGGCTAAAGTTACTAACTAAAAGCTTGATTGGAGCCCTGTAATGTAAAAAAAAATTCCATTACTTTCGTAAACTAAGAGCAGATCAATACATTTCACCTAGGGTTCACCAAAACTCTTCTAGTCTTCTATTTTCGTGATGACACTTCATTTCGGCGTTTTTCTAGATGGACCCTGGAATAGTTTCAAACTCATTAAACAGATTTTATAAAGTTTGGCATGAAAAGTAGCCGGCGCAAATTGCCAATTTCTTGAAAGTAGCCGGTTCACTGTGCCGGCGGCCGGCTGCTTTTGAAACCCCTGACTGAATGACACTTGGGAAATTTCTTTGCGTTCCCTATAACTATACGCAAATGTTTTATGGAGAGATATGTATTGCATGTGGGTATAACATGATCAACACAAAGCAGATGGACTAGCCTGCTTCCAGATCAGCAATCTGTATCAATCCTGGCATAGTCTTTTACCTATGGTTGATGATTTCGCGTCTCTGGCTAAATTCTGATTGTGAACATAAAATACTTGCGCATTAGTATGTGTGGTTTTCATTGTTTTCTTCAATTTCAAAGCCTTGCAGCGCATGTGCTGTTTTTGTACTTTGGAACATAAGTGCCACATCAGGTGTAGTGGTGAAAGTGTTTGTATTATAACTTCCCACCACCAGCTACTTGTTTTGTTTTTATACCTCCTTTGCAATAATTACATTTACTCGTAGTAATTTCCTGCTCCATTAACTCATAATGATAAGACGTTAAGTGCTATCTCAGTTGAATTCGGTTGACGAAGTGAAGGTCTTCTCGAATTGTAGATTCGTGCTCTGCTCATCGCTTCACTATCACT
>JAOBRC010760893.1:4629-17252 GCA_027575255.1 Scolionema suvaense | reverse complement strand
CCAATAGTGCTGCTTTTGTTGTCATAATTAGTAGTTTTTGAGGTTATATCATTCATTAAATATTGACCTCCTAGAAGCCGATGTCCTCGAGTGTCTCCCACCAGGCCAGCTGATTCTGCAGCAATGGCACTGGGGACTCCAATACAGACTGCACACAGAGGGATGCCGACACAATGGAAAATTCAGTAGAATTCAATAGCATTGTTTTACGTGCGCTATCCTGTTTCTTTCTACATCCTTGTATGTAGTAAAACATAGATGGATTATAATATAGCATGACCGACTTATCAAGGTAAGTACACAACCTCGTTGACGGTAAGAATAAAACTCAGAGAACCATCAGTGAAGCAAATCATATAATCAACGATTTCATCATCAATCTGTGACTATGTCCTTAAAGGAGAGCTAATACCAAGAAATAAGTTTCACTCAAATGTTAGCGACATGCATGAAGATTCTCTCTAAGCAGTATTGTTTCCCTGTGTCGCCTTTTTTCACTCTGACATTATATGAGTTCGATATCAGTTTTACGCTACGGTCATTGTCATCTTGGAGTTTCAGCAGTGTGGGATGAAGGTCTTGCTTCAAATGCCGATGGCTAAGTCAGTGACGTCAAACCCACTTCCACAACAAAACTCTTTAGTAGAAATCAAACTGTGCGAAAGGCTGAATGATATAGATTCTCTTTCTCAAAAATGAAACTGCAATGGTCACGGGAGTAAATTAACCCTTAGACTCCGCAATGTCTGAAAAAATGACCTGGCAATTTTTGCCATTTTTGCTAAGTTTAAAGGGCCATAACTCCTGAACCATAGTATCTAGAGCAGTAAACTTGGTACCAATCGATGCATAATCGTCTGTTCTTTCAAAAAGCCCTCAATTTCGACCTCTCAATTTCAACTGGTGAGCCTCTATGGCGCGCCAAAGGTGACCCTATATTCAGAACGTATATGTACGTCTTTAGGGCTCTAAGGGTTAAGGATCAGAAAATTATCAAAATGCATCGAAGCTACCACTTCACGCAAAATACATTTCTCGCATAATCGCAAACATAGCTTCACACGACGCAAATTTTTACTGTTTATTTTCCTCAATTTACCAGTGCCCCTCGATCGACTGCTAGCTTGTGGGGAGTAAAAAAAGAAGCAAGAAAAAATCGTTTAACCAATCGTGAAAGATTTATTCCTCGTGCACATTGTGTCCAAATTTGAGCTTGTTTGAATCAGTGGTTCGAAAGTTATGAAAATTTTCTCGGAGTAGTCTGGAACTGCTCCATTGTATTTCACATAGGCATTTCGAGCCGGCTCCCACTGCGCCCTGATGGTAGGCTTCCTTCCTCGTCAATTTGAAGCAATTTGAGTTAAGACAGTGAATCCAGTGGATGTTTTCTGGAAAGTTGCATGGCTAAGGATTACCCATGCTAAATTTCATGTCATTTGGGTCTCCTGAACTGATCGAGAAATAGGTGGAGAAGGTAAATTTACCTCCCCCCTAAATGGGGGTTAACCAGAACCCCCCCCCCTTAAGTGGGGTTAACGACATAGTCACAGATTGTTGATGAAATCGTTGATCATATGATTTGCTTCTCTGATGATTCTCTGAGTGTTATTGCTACCGTCGACGAGGTTGTGTACTTACCTTGATAATCTGGTCATGCTATATTATAATCCATATATGTTTTACTACATATCAGGGCTAATATAGCCAGATACGTGCTGTCAAGTGAATGACTCTTTAGTGGATGTCCACCACACTGGCTATAATTCAAATCAGTGGCAGCACTTATGTTACGAACAACTTGTGTAAAAAACGTTTTCAAAGAAGAAGATTGCCTTTTTCCAGCAGCATCAAATGGGGATTATGGACGAACGGCATATTGATCAGGATCAAGTGCTAAAAGAGCCGGCGACAGTAGATTAGCGTTGACAGGATATATAAATACTTTTGTGGACTTACTGCCATTATACCTAATTTTCTTAGTTCTTGAAAGAGGCTTTATTTTATCATTTGAATCATTTCTTACAACGAAAGTCTCACCTGAAGAGTCCTCAGCAAGTCACCGCACCCAGATTAAAACACAACAAGTTTCATCCCCTATGCCTAGGATCTAGGAGTACTAAAGTCGATCCGTCTACTGTCAACTAAAAGTCTTGGTTTCTCCAGCTGCAACTCAGTGCTTCATGTTGATAAATATGCTAGAAGTTCACTTGCATCTTGTTACACATTACCTGTTTACACATCCTATTTATCAAAATTAGACCTCTTCTGTTCATTTTAGAGAACCTTTGAATGGAGATTGGAATTCCTTGACAAACGTTATCCCAGAAACTCTGAAAAAAGAAAAAATATTTGGGACACATTCTGGACTTTGAAAATTTCTTACATACTTGCCATGATATCTTTAAAAATGCCTGCAAATTATGCTTCATAGATCTACAGCAAAAGCCACAAAACTTCAGGGTCGCAGAAGTTCCTTTTCTTGGGAAATTTTACAGAAAAACAAGTGTGGTCATGAAGGCCTTTCCTCAGTAAACCGCTACTCTCGTGTATATTAGAGCATCATATAATGGCTGTAGCTCAGTAGGTATTCATTCATCTTCTGTGAGAAACAAGGCACGAAAATATGGAATTTTCTTTTTATTGGGAGGGAAATATCCTTAATATCAAGCCAAAAAGCACCTATACCAAGCAAAACACTACGCGAAGTGTCCGGTTTTATCAAAATCTTATTTTATAGGAAGTTGGAGTTTAATTTAATTTTTGATTTTTTTTTAATTCTTTTCCGCAAAAATACTGACGTAACCAAACTTTGTTGTAATTTAGAAATTGGAATCATTGCTTTTTAGCTGCTAAACGTTTCTTACATTGTTCTATTGCTCTTTTTATTAACCCTACAAGGGTTGGGGGTATTGTTTTGACATCCCCCCTTTTATTTTTTTTCACAAATTCTGTCAAAATGCAAATTCTTTAGAAGTAAATGCAGGTGGCCTTTTCTGAAAATTTGGTACAAAAAAAAATTTTGAAGTAGGTCAGGTGACATGTGACGTCATAGTTTAAGAAAACGATTGGATTTGTACTCATTGCGAAAATTCTAACATTAATTACGTTAACAAAGATATTAAGCGTTTTTCTACAGCACGTTTCTTTGCACAAGGTACTTGCATCAGTATTAAGCTTCTGCAGGCCAAAGGCAAATCTTCAAGAAAAAAGGGTAATTGATGTAGGCCAAGATTATCAAAATTCGCCAAAGGACGTTGTCTTCACAAAAGCTGATGACGTCAGCATAACAACGATGCCACTGATATAGGTTTTGTGTCAACTTAAACTTTAAGCATTGTTTTGTATGCCTCTGAAGTTCCAACCTTGTAGAATGAGTATTGACGATGTTAGCTTAACAAATTAAAAATCAGAGCTTCTTTGTAGCTCAGTGTGCAAGTAATTTAAGCTATAAAAAAGATTTCTCTAAATTTTAATCTACACACCTTTTCTAGGCACCAGTAACTTTGACTTAAGTCTTACATCGTATTTTGTTCTAATTTTTGACTGGCATGTTGCTCAGCTGGTGCCAATTTAGAGGAGACCACTGAAAACACGTCGAAAGGAATTACTAACCAGGTATGATCGACAAAGAAGACTTACAATATATACTGAAATAAAAACATATAAAATTGTCTTTTAACCAAAACTAGATCACGTTCATGAAATTCATTGTATTCTGAATCTTGCAGCACATCTCGAGATGAATGAAGCTTGTTGTCAGAACGTGACGAAGACTGGTGCTTAGGTGGGGCTTATTCCTTGACCAAATTTCAGCTTGGCGATGCGTGTGGTGCTTAAAAACACGAAGCTTATATAAATAATACATCCTTGGAAAGCTACTTCTGGCCGGAGGATAGTATAGATTCAGCAAA
Organism: Scolionema suvaense; assembly: GCA_027575255.1. Lineage (NCBI taxonomy): Eukaryota > Metazoa > Cnidaria > Hydrozoa > Limnomedusae > Olindiidae > Scolionema > Scolionema suvaense. Next base: position 13,341 of record JAOBRC010760893.1, on the reverse strand, counting down.
TTTTAAAATTTTTGCATACTGCAACTTGGCCCCAGTCAGAAAATATGCTGGATCCGCCCCTGAGGTCGGCACGATTTTTGCTGACGTCAGCAATTTTTCCCAAGAAGTAAGCTAGAACGGATAAAACTTTAGCCAATTTCTATCCGTGATAAAATCTAAAATGCCAGAACTCATTTCGGCCATTGTTGGAAAGCAGAAGCAAAGTATTACACATAGAGATCAGAACTCTCAACGTTCAGCACAAAACTTTTCGACATTCAGTCTTCATCAGGTGCTTACAGCTTTGTGGTGGACTTTGAGAGTTCTGATCTCTATGTGTTACGATATGACGTGGCGGAATATGCATTTATACAAAAGCGTACTACGTTTAAGAAAATGATGTTTGGGTCACTTAAGTGTATATGGTTTTAGCACAGCATAGCTGCTTTTGAAGGGCAATTCTTTCCCACTAGGACTCATAATAGGGAAGTTGCAGGATTTCGCCAATCGGCTCTCAAAAAATTTGAATGCATCCAGAACCAAGTAAGCTATACGCATGAAATAATCAGCATCGATAAATTTGGTTATAATCTTCAAACTGGCTAATTTCCACTCTCTCTCCCCAGGTAGAATAGGGTTAATCCTGCAGAGTATGGCGCACACCACCACCTCTACATGTTTTTCTCGTGTAAAAGATTTGTTCTAAGCCCGAAGAGGTTGGCTTTTGTTGACCTTTCTGCAGATTCATCTAGCTTTCATTCAAACCAGATTTAGCGTTAATACCTATCCTAGTTCTGGTGATATCAAAGTATTTTTTCGAGCAACCGTTGGAGAACTTCCCGCAGGGCTCTTTATCGCTGCCGAAAAAATCACATGCCTGTATTGATGAGTACCCTGTCAACGATCACCTTCAGTTTTCAGTCCTGACATAGTGTTATGAGATGTTCTGTGGCAGTATTAATATAGAAGTTGTCTGGGGGGAGGGTGTGGAATCAACCAATTCCCATACTCCGTACTACCAAAGAAAGCCGGTACTCTTTAGGGTTAACACAATTCTAAGCGATCTTGTAAATCCAAGGTGTGGTATAGATTGATCATGAACATACTTGCAAATAGCGCTAGTAGTCTTTAAAGCATAGGAAATTTGTCGGAGGTGCACAGTGAAATACAATTGCAAGTATTAAGGTCTTATGACTTGCTTGTTTTTTAAGTCCTGTAAAACTTCATGAACAGACCCAGCGTCTATAAACGCTGCCAATTGAAGGTGGCTACCACTATTTTTCAGGCAGGCTGATCATAGACAGCTAAAATCTAACTTGTTGTACAGTACAGGGACATTTTCAGATTTTGCAACGATTAAATATTGCTTCTTCACAAATTTATTACAAAAGTATTGCAGATTCATGACTGAGACAATATTCAGCATTTGAGCTTCAGCAGCTCTTTGCGATGTTTCTACCATGAGTAAGATTGCAAATCTTTTATCGAAGTTACTCTCTTTTGGCTCTGATAACACTGTTTTGATGCGTCATTTGTTCCGCACATGCTGCTGGAGCCATATATGTCACTGTTTGATCAGGATCAAACACTTCCATATGTTTGCTTTGTGGTATACTCCAAATTAGCTTCACTAACTGCAATCTCCTTATAATTAATGAATCCTGGATATCGGAGCATTAATGCTTGCTAACAATGGGAATTTTTTGCATCAACAGGAATTGGGGAATATGGATTGCTTATCTCTCCATCACTTTTGACAGAATCTGCTCTGTTCAAAGAAGGCTAGGATCTGCCATAAGAAGCTGGATTATTCTTTGCAATAAAGAAATAAAGGCTATGTTGAATACATATGTGGTGTTACAATTTGTGGTGTCTGCCTTAATGTCTTTAGTATGTTGCAATGTGACGTTTGAAACAGAATGTGAGGAGTTCGATGGTGTAGCAGTATGCGACGAAAAACAAGTTGTAACTAATTTGGGTGGTGTTGACACAGCTGGCATTCAACGTGGGGGTTGCCCTGTTTATAAACTAGGCTGGGACGATTCTGTCAAAGCTGAGCAAAGTATCAGACCAAGACTGACGATCAAGCCAAATGGAGATCGATTCGACGTTCGCGAATCCATATTCACCAGAAAATCATTTTGTGAGAACAGGATTTGTTCTAAGCAAAACATTACCTCAAGTGGTGATGAATGTTACGATCATTGTAAGTTACGCTGTGACTTCCTAACAAGCAGGGCCTGCTGGGAGATACAATACAAGTGCGAATCTCCAGGTTATCTCGGACCAAGTTATTGTTACGCTAAAATCAAAAGCCAATGTTAGAGGATTATTTTTGAATGAATAAGGACAACCTTTGTGAAGGAACGTTAGTACTTTGTGTTGGTTATCCCTACTCATACCAGGGCGCATTTGGAGGTGGTAGTCCTGGGGATAAGGGCACTATGTCCCACCCTCTATAACTTCAGAACAGCTCAATCTGTCATAATGAGACTTGGCAGGTACGAAATAAAGCATGATATGAGTTATTTTTCCATTAACCCTTTGAATGCCAGACACATTTCTCGTAAACTGCCCGAGCAGCCGACCAGTTTTACCCCGAGCAGCCAACCCTTGGTAGAGCATAGCTGACAAATCCTCTACCTTGCCCCTTGAAAATCGTGTATGCGCGCCTTTTCTAAGTTTACACCAAGTTGAATAGTATACTGCGACGTATTGAGAGTACGAAAAATGAGCGCCAACAGCCGGTCAAAAGTGTGGGAGCAAACACGAGCAGCTGGAATGTTTGTTGCATCCTTGGTGTATATATACGCCCTTGGCTGTTGAGGCCTCATTTACAATAAGGAGCTCGGCTGCTGAATACGCACCGCGAGGATGTATATACCAAACCAATAAATGATGGAAAGTGATGGAAAAGTCTACTGACACTGCAAATGTTTAATTGTCCACTGTTGCCTTTTTTTCCCGATGTCACTAATTTTCCAAAATGGTGGAAAGCCTGTGATGTCGAGACTGTGTCCGAAAAAAGAGAGCCATGGAGAATTTCGAAGTAGCGGCATTCTTCTCCTATAAAAACGCATTTTATTCTCCCAAAGCTCAAGTCAAAATCACGCAAGTACTTAGAAGGGCAACTTCCTAGTGGCATGCCCGAAGACAATTGAGTGATTGATATCACCCACGCTTGAAAAAAAGCACGTCAGTAAATTAGTCTTAGTGGTATCCATGTCAACAGTAGAGGGACAAATATGTCTCGACCGTCAGTACAAGCAAAGCAAGCAGTTCATGAACCTTGAAACCAATTTTTTTTTAACAAGACAGTAGAATATACCAACAAACGTGTATAGAAACAGTTTCGAACCTTTTATAGACAATTTTAAATCTCACTGGTGAATAAAAAATTAATCAAGAGACATTTTTTTTACCATTTCTGCTAAATCGCCAAACCAAATGCTATGAAATTTAGTAAGCTTTCACAAAATTTATCAAGTAACATTTTGGTCCTAAACCTTTTCCCGAATATGTCACCTTTCGTCTACAACAGGTGTTTTGTTTCGGGTGATTTTTGCTCTAATATGCTATGTTTAACTGGCTTGAATAGGTAAGCAAGATCTTTTGGTAGCCTTTTAGATGGTTTGCATGAGGCTAGAACCGATTTCCGCGGTGGGTGAAGCTCTTATGACGTCAGTCTGAAAACAATAGGATCCTATGGGTGGCTTAACAAAATGATGATGTCATCATTGCCACCAGCAGTATTTGGGAGCAAATGTTATGTTATTGTGTTCCTCACATGCGGGCCTATTTACATACCAAGTTTCATGCTTATAGCTTATTGGAAAAAAAAGTTATTGAGGGTAGGTGGAATCCACCCCCCACACCCACCCAGTTCTGATGAGCCCAAAAAGCCCAGTAGGTATAGGGTTAAGAAGCAATGACTTGCTACTTTCGATTAGCTCAGAAGTATTTCAAGGCCAACTGGGGAAGATCCTAGACTAGCTTAGTTGTTTTTCTCTAAAATCCAGAAACAAATGCTATTAGTTTTGCGACTACTGCCAAATTAAAATGAGACAGTTCAGAACAGGAGAGGAGAAAGAAAGTTTCTCTTCTGATGGTATTGGTTGACTTTTGCATTTTCTATTCGTAACATTCAGACTTTGGTAGATAGATCTGATGAAATGGACTATGCTAGGCTAGGAAGATCCATCTATTGCACTCTCAGAAATCAGGTTATCTAGCACAAAAGGAAAGAGATCGTATTCGGCTATGTATGGGAAGTGAAAGGACAGTGCAAGGAACGGTCCAAAATGCACGTGCGCATCCTCGATCTTACACAGCTCGCACAGATCGCAGCAAATACTTTTGGTGAGGTCGAAGTCTTGTTCAGCATGAGAAACTACTATCAACAGATTCCGAGTTGCATTAACACCAACTCCACAACCCAAATCTAGCTCCCACAATTCCACGAAAAGACATTCCTCGCACCCGGTGGACTATATTACTCGATCTACCTCCACGATACCTTGAAGATTACGAAACATAGCTGCGTCAGTTACGTTTTCAATTGAACTGATTTAACTCACAAGCGGTGTATCACCTACTTACATGCTATGTTATAATTAATTATCCGTTTGGTAATTGATATCTTGAAAGGATTCAAGATTCAAGATATATTTCCTCACAATGCAATGAATAACAACAGAAGAAAAAAAAACATGCACTCGTAACTAAGTATTTATGTAAAGTGAGGGGAAGACTACCAATATCAAGTGCTAGTTTGGATAGGTGGTCCATATTTTGAAAGGATGATGGCAGAATTTGACAGCATTTGACGAGAAGAAGTATTTCAAGCACTGGTAAGGGAGTAGAAAAAAACGAAGTAAAAGCAAAGAAATGAACGAACAACGAGAAAAGGAGATAAACCAAAATGCAGGAGCATGAAAAATATTGGATAAGCACTGAGGCCAAGAAAATAAAAGATTTTATCACTAGTATGAAGCCACGATTAAGGATTTAATGGTCTTCTTAAAATCTGCTTTGCTCATATCAAAATGCAATCCTATTTGACATATCCAGTTGTGAAGATGTGCACAGGCGTATTGTATGGACTGGTTTCTATAGAAATATGTTCGCACGAGGGTTTTAATTAGTGACGGGTAACTATCTGATCTAAGTGACCTATCAGTTTCATAAGCCCTAAAAGCAGATCTTTGGGTGATCAGATGAATGACAAGGAGTCTGAAATTAAGATGATACTCAATGAACGAAATAATGTGCCTCCTTCAAAACACTCCATTGTAATATTTCAGGAAAATTCTCCCTGCAGGCTCGAGTAGTTCATGCATTCCAAGAACGCTTTAACTGTCTTCTGTATAACCTTAAACAGCCAGCAAGAGTGCTCTTCTTCGAAGTTCATGACGTTCAGCAGCACGCAGCACTCATCAATAGACCTTTTCGCAAATCGTCATCATAGGATGGCCATTGGGCAAATCTTATTAAGATGGTGAAAATAGTAAAAACAGAAAAATGATTTTAGCCTCCTGTACCACCTTAAGATGGTGGCTAAAGATCGTTTTTGCCATGCTGGTAAGCTTACGCTTGCCGCATGGCTTATAGTCTATCCAGTGCGTAGGAAAGTGTTTGTTGAATTTTGGTAGGGGAGAGCAGGAGAAAATGTAGATTTCTATCAAGTCATCAATGATTGGTGGAATTCAAGTAGTCTCATTGAAAGCGACTAATCTAATTAGTTGCTGCATGGCTTGATGAATGTTCGTCTCAAACGCCACGTGGCTGCAACTTACGAAAATATCCATGTGCTCTTGAGTCCTGTGATGCAACTACAGTGTATTGATACATTGATGTGATTAGGGTTTTTTTGCCTAAATTGGAAAAGCCAGCGTGGCATTTAGTGACTACTATTCCTAGTTATTCGTGAGTGGGTGTAATTTCCTGCTGACAGCTAAATTGGTGATGAGATAAGACCATTTGCTTTTGTCGCTATGACAATAGTTTTAACTTGCCCCCTGGCCATCCCACAATGCACTGCATGCTGGCCATCCCACAATGCACTGCATGATGATGATTGCAAAAAAGTCTATTGGAGCAATACTAATTAAGCAATACATGCTGTCAAGCGATTGCGAATGCAGAATAAACCAGTTGATTCTACCGATGAATTCGTTAAATTCGTAAACGCTTGGTATACGAAACGTTTTTTGCGACGCACAAGTAGAATACTAATGCGAAGAGAATAAGAAGCAACTTTATTTTCAACCACGAAATAATATAGTTCCACTCTTACCCAGCTGAGACGAAAACAAACCACTTGATTGTTACGCTTTGTTTCGCCATGAAGGCAGCTAATACACGCTTTTCTAATCTCACATGGGTCTGCAAGTTACACACTTGCTCGGAGAGGAACAGAAAAATTTCGAGCGAATCAAACGGCACCATAAGAGCGGTGACATGAACAATAGCTTTTGCACGTACTCCTTTAGACTAGCTTTGTGGCTTTTCTCTAAACCCAGAAAAATATGCCATCAGTTTGTATTTTGTGACTTCTGCCAAATTCAAATGAGACTCTTCATAACAGGAGACGAGAAAGAAAAAGCGACTAGTAGGTATTGGCCATCAGATTTTTAGCAGGAACTACCTGCAGTCCATGCGCAAGATTGTTTTGCGAAATAGCTTGAGCGGGGGTGGGACAAGATGAAATTTTAATTAGATGCACTCAAAGTTCTCTTGCAGACAAGACAGAAAACAGCTGTCTCTGATACCCCCGTATTATTTACAAGTCAAAATTCAATGCTTGCGTATCGAGCTACTCAAATTCTATTGTTTTCACGCCGGGTAGGATTCTGCCAGGCATAGCAGGAGCACTTAATAGGCGTATCGGCTGTTTCATCCAATACCTGCTAGTCCATTTCTCTTCCGGGGGGTATTGATTGACTTTCGCATTTTCCGCTTATCGCAATCTGGCTCTCGTATATATAGATCTGATGAAATGGACTATGCTAGTGTAGCACTGCTTCAACAGTTCCATGACTTCTTTGCGCTGAATGCGATCAGAAAGTCACGTTAATAAATCGAATGACCTGCTCTGATGAAATTTGAAAGTTCTGGCGAGAGAACAGCGTCAGCAAAAAAAAAGCGGGCAAGGAAGTTGAGTGGATATTAGAGAGCAGGTCTGTGATAAGGAACAAAGAGAAGAGAGAAGAACGATGCAAGCTGGCGCGCAAGTGGGAAAGATGGGGTTTTAGGTTGGCAGCAGCCGACAATTAATGTGTAAAAGAGTCTCTATTGCTGAAGCAACGAGTCGGACAACGTAAGGCAAATATGACCAGGAGAAAGCAAGATTTACGCACACAACGAAATGCTGGTTGTTTTTGATTGATTTTTTTTCTTCATGTTGTTGGGGTTGGTCGTATGTTTAGAGCTAAAGAGGTGGCACCGGGATTTTGCCTTTAAAACTGAATAAAGAGCTGTTTTGTTCATCTGCCAGAATTCAGTTTGAAGCGCAGGCTGCAGGGAATGCGAATTTCATTTGTTGATGTGATGCAGGATCTTACTTGCAACAAAAAGGTGCATGAATAAACATTTTTATAAGTAGGATTTTTATAGCTGTAAGGTTACGTGTTTTCATAACGAGGAGGTTGGGTAATACTAGAAGGGTTTGGTGTGTGTGAATAAAATATATTTGTTGCAAATATGACCAGAGCATTGTCGGTGAGATGAGGAGGCAGAATGATATGTTTGCAGCTGAGTCACAAGTTGGAATTCACGTCACATGATTCTGATCGATGTAGATCTCTACAGTTCCACCAGAGACAAAAAGCATGTATATTGCTAAAATCTCAGCAAGATGCCCAATATCCAACAAGCAGCAGCTAAGCCATGATCAATCCTGCTTAAGAAGAAAACATAAGCGAAATGGAGGCTCACACAAAAAGTTGTGTTGGTTGCAAAAAGAGGCCTGTATTCGAATCGGTTCATATTTTACTGAGTTTTGTGATTTGCGCACTGCGAGTTGTTAGCTGTACAAAGATTGGTTTACTCGGAGTTGAGTCATCATCCGATGCACTTGGTTAGCACCTACAGTACTGTGCCAGGTTGTTAGCAGCATTGTCTGGTCATGAATTAGTAGTGGTCACAGGGAATCTGCTCTATATTCGTGCTTAAATGATGAATCGCCGAAAGCAGGTACAGAAGCCCTCTCTTCTACTTTTGAAAATAGAAGATGAAGTAGCTGTGAGTTGCTATGAAAGATGCTATTTGACGAAATAACTGAATCAACCCGATTATTTTCTCCAGAATTGTCGATGGACTACAATCTTGGACATAAATTTCCGGAATTCTTTTATACGATCAAAGCTCCCCCTCTCCCACATCCCAGTGGTGTGCTATGGACATTGCTACTGCCTGTTCCCACATCCCAGTGGTGAGCTATGGACATTGCTTCTGCCTGTTCCCACATCCCAGTGGTGTGCTTTGGGCATTGCTACTGCCTGTTCCCACATCCCAGTGGTGTGCTATGGGCATTGCTACTGCCTGTTCCCACATCCCATTCCAGTGGTGAGCTATGAACATTGCTACTGCCTGTTCCCACATCCCAGTGCTGTGCTATGGACATTGCTACTGCCTGTTCCCACATCCCAGTGGTGTACTATGGACATTGCTACTGCCTGTTCCCACATCCCAGTGGTGTGCTATGGACATTGCTACTGCCTGTTCCCACATCCC
>JAOBRC010760782.1:0-10183 GCA_027575255.1 Scolionema suvaense | reverse complement strand
TTTTAGCACTTACGACACGTAAAGGGTTTCGTCTTGAGCCTATTGCGTGAATTGCGCACGATGGGTTCTAACGAGGGACCAACCATGTGAATGGTTGGTCTACTCTCTATGAAATGATAGTGGTTGAAAAATGAGCCCAATTAAGGCGTTAATTGTCAGTCGTGATGATAAACTAAAGACAATGGTAGGGGATAATAAGCAAGGTGGTAAAAAGTAAGCGTACTTCCCCCTTACCCCCCCCCCCCTTATTGGCTAGTGCCGCAAGCAGCTACACGTCAGCGGCTTACCCTGAGCACAGTGTACTTGCCAAATGCAGGAAAAGTGCTGGAACAGTAGCACTTATCATAAAGCCATTGACTGTCTTCATGCAGGTTAGTGACAATAAAACGTGGATTAGCCCCTTGCGAGGTATGCTTGGCCTTAACCATCACCTGTGGCTTCGTTTTCCAGGTATCGGCTTGATAGCTTAGCTCACCGAATAAACGCTGTTTAGTCCCACCGATCTCATCACTACGTTATAGCAAGCGTGATAGGTAGCTTGAGAATATTGACCAAAAGGGTGGCCCGAGTGATTGCCAATCGCTTTAGACCCATCGCTATAATATAACTCAACCATATCATCGTTGAGTTCAATATAGGCCCTATGCTTGAGTGTTTTTCTCGCTTTCCTAAAAGCTCCTGCGGTAATCGTGAAAGTTTGATGGGTTATTAACGTCAATTCATTGAGCATTCATTGCAAGGATTTTACACTGTTTCTCAACATCAGAATAAATAGGGTAATGAAACTTAGCTTCCTGAGGCGGGTAAATGCGCTAGCACTTGATTGATGTCTACACACATCATCCGGATCAGCGAGTTTTTTGCAACCCAGTGCCACCGCTTCATTTTTTTATTCATCGAAATCTCCTGTATCTTGGCTATCACATTAAAAGGGGAAATGATGGCAAAAAAATAAATACATTCAAAACCTTATCCTTAAGTCAATGCCAGTGCACTCAACATACCCGTTTTCGAGGCTTACATGCTTCAAGGTTTTCCTTTATGGCCTCCCGTCTCCCTATCTACGCTTAATTCCTAATGTTGCCATTAGAAACTCAAGACTCGCTAACCCGTGCAGATGGTCTGTGCTTCTGGTGCAAAACTCTCATTGGCTAGTGCATACTTTCCTCCTTTGTTAGATTTAATATCATTGGCGACTCAGAGCACACGAAATATGCGGGCTAGCGCTTTAGTATCCGCTTGATAGCCCTTTTTTAAGTCACCTAAAAAACGCTTTTGTTCTTTACTGGCAACCTAGTGTAGCGATTGACGGATTTGATGAACAACACACAGTTGTACTTTGGTTTTAGGAAAAGCCGACTGGATCGCCTCTAAAAAGCCAGTCAGGCCATCGGCACAAGCAATCAAAATAAGCTTCTACCCCGCGGTTTCTCAAATTATTCAATACCGCCAACAATGTTACGCTCTCATGAGATTAAGCCACTGTGCAACCAATAGGGTTTTTTTGCGTCATGATGATTGAGATCGATTACTGTCAACATTACCTAAATTAAGCCCATGATGGCTGCACGATCGCTTGACAAGAGGATAAAAATGGTTTATAGTGTTATTCTCTGTAATATGAGAATGTCGCCTTTTCAGTTAAATAATGCGAGAGAGTTATAAACAAGAGGAGGTGGCATGTACACAGGACTAACAGAAGCTGTCGATACTGGGCCGCTTAGAATAATTATAGATTTGGATAAAATGGATGCTAGTGAACGTCTGATTATTCAAGATTTTATGAAGATGGTTCAATGGCAAAGCAGCAAGTTTATTTCTTCTGGCACACCATGTGTCTCAATAACATTTCGATATTTAGGATACGTCACTGGAGTATGCGCAACAACTTTTGCTATTCCTTATGGCTATCAATTTGGCGCTGAGAAACTTGGGATTTCTAATGAAGATGTTCGAAAGGCATTGGGCGTGTTATTTTCAAGTGTTGGCACAATATCTCTTGCGGCCTTGGTCAGTCGCGTTACTGGTAACTCCTGGGGTAGCGCAACGTTACCAATAGGTCCTGAAAAAAGGGCAGTTGTGCGAGCTAGTTCCAGAGCACAGCGAAACACCGATAGGGCTTTGACAGTCATGTTTTCACTATTAGGGGGACTTTCAGCAACTCCTACCGTCTTATTAACTCATAATTTTTTTGTAAAAATCAGCCCGGAATTGGCGGGATTTTTGGATTTACTTACACTGTTAGGCTACGGTAGTCTTAGAACTTGGGCTTTAAAAAAAGTAACAACTAATTTGTATAAGCAAATTAAAAAGGCAATTTTTCCATATCGTCCACAAGCAGGAACAATTGCTTTTAAACGTCAGCAACTGATAGGCTGGCTTAAAGAAAGTATAAGTATTATTCGAAGTGCAAGTGATCAGGGGTTGCAGCCATTGTATGAAATTTATTTGCGCACAGATGTCAAGCAATTTGATCGAGGAGAACTACTTCGTTATGCAGCCTCAACGACACTACTTCAATTTAATGTGAGAAAGGCTCCTTCTCTTGAAAGTGTCGGAGCGTATCAGGAACCAATAATCCGAAAAATCATGGGATACATTGGCTATCCGGTTGGTATTTTAGCTGCATACCCAGCCTTACCAATTGGCATGAAAGCTTCAAAAACGTTCTGGGATTGGGCCACTGGAACAGATGATTCTAGCTTGCTTGATGCCTCAAATATACTCGTTGGTTCCGTTTCCTGGGCTTCCGTAGGGGCTTTAAATGGTATTTCAACAAGCAGTGGCTTTGAGAAATTATTTGATGCACTATCTCTCCTCTTTACTTCTGGGAGAGCACTAGCAACGAGAGATAGGCTATGCTGTTTGATAAGTGTATTAAATGTGATTATGTTGCTTTTTGCAGTGTGCTCATCAACTCCAAGAACTGACATTACGATTGAATACCAACCAGGTGAAGGAGAGTGGTACGGCAAACTCATGGTTGCATGTACCGCCATTAGTGCTGTGCTTTTGGATTTTTGGGCCTTAACTGGCTGGGTTGAAGAAAAAGTTCGAGGCTCCTCAGAGAGAGGAAGGTTAACAGGACAATTTAATGAAAACTTATCGGTCATGGGTGATCTTGATGATGGTGTTGTTGAATCTTTGCATCATCAAGTTGCTTTGAATCGAGATGAGCATCATATTGATGAAGAAGGTACTACAGTTCAAGCGAGTGGCTCTGATAGCTTTAGTTTAGCATTTTTCCAAAGAAATACCAATGAAGATGTAGCGAATTATCTAGAAAGTGTCGTTGAAATGACAAGAACAAATACACTTTAAATTTTTGGTAGAGTTATTGTGAATATTGAAAGAGACAAAACATTCATAACAGGAAAAATAGAGCTTGATGAAGCTATAAGATCCTCATTCAATAATTTGGGCATGGATCAGTATACGGATAGAGAGTTTAAATTTAGGAGTCGATCCTATAGCTTACTGAACTTGCACAATGAAAATGATATTGAATGGAAAGACAATGTAACATACTTGCAGACCAAAGAGATAAATGCTTATGCGGGTAGCGTTCAGAGAAATTTTTGCCTTTTGAGAGAAAAAGTAAAGATATACATCGTTACTTTCATAAACGAGGTTATTAGTAAAGCAATTGATTTATCATGGTTTTTAACCATAGTACACCAAATACAGACTTGTTGTGATGATGATAACCCTGGTTATCCTAGTCCAGAAGAATTTGATTATATTTTTATAATTAATTACGGCAGTAAAAATATCGAAGGCACCACTTCTTTTATTCAAAATAAAGCCCAAGAAATCGTACTAGAACGTAAACTTGAGGATGGTAAATACCTATTTTTAACAATCGTAAATATGAGCACTATGTCTCACCTGTTATTTCCATGTTTGACGATATTGGATTTCGCAATGTTTTTGTTTTGATGTTTGAGGAGATTAAATGAGGAAGTTGGAATGGGATATTTTAATAGTCTTAATGACGGGAAAAGGATTGCCAAGGACAGATATAGAATACATTGTGGGCCAAAGACTATCAGAATCTGTACTGTCGAGTTTATGCGATGCCAAATTACTTCGGTGTGAGAAACATTTAAGAAGCTATTATTACTTTTTGAAGGATTTAAGTGCTATCGATACTATTCCTGATAGCTATAAAGTCGAAGCGGTTAATCGCCTTCGGTCTCTAAGAAAGCCAAATTGCGATAAGGTAACGGCTACTTGTCGATGCTGCTTGGGGCATTTGGCTGGTCGAGCGGGTGTCGCATTTAGGAAGCACCTTGAAAGTAAAAAATTTCTGGTTAAGCATAAAGGATTTTATTACCTTACTAGGGAGTGCGTTGAGGTGTTAAATAAAATATCAGGGGTAAAGAAATTTAGTATAGAAATTTCTGGTAAACCTTGCTTAGATTGGACTGAACGTGAATACCATATTGGTGGCTTGCTTGGTAAAAAAATAATGAATTTTATGCTAGAAGAATGCTGGCTGCAAAATCCTAATAAAGGCATTCGTGCTAGACATTTTACTGACAAAGGTATTAAGCAACTAGCAACACATTTTGATTTTCAAGTAATTGTGTATATGAGTTCACCAGAAGCTAAAACTATTGAAGCATCCTTTGAAACTGTAGAATGCAAAAGAGGGCATGTGTCTCCTGAATCTGCATACACCTCAATATTTCTAAAGAATACATTAACCGAAGTAGCTAGAACTAAAAAGCAATGTGTTTCTAAAACGCCTACTGTTGATGCCTCAATGTTGAAATAAAGGAGACCCTACGGTGACAGAAAAATATGCAATAATCATAAATAAAATTCATTCTTTTGTTGAGAATCATAAATTTTGGCGCAATCCAATGTTGGTAAAAGCGAAGTCAGAAACTTATTCTTTAGATGACTATCGTTACATATTTTCTCAATATCATTATTACTCAACAAACTTTACCAGAATATTGGCAACTGCCATGGTTAAGTGTGAGAGTGATTTCTATCGCGCTAAATTAACTGAAAATTTATGGGAAGAAAGTGGCGAATCAAACACTGACCAACGCCATTCAGCGTTATTTCGGTCATTTCTAAGAAACGGACTTGGTCTAGATGTAGAAAAGATACAGGTTGGCCAGGCCGCTAGGCAATTCGTTGATAGTAGCATTGCGCTGTGTCTTGAATCTTCTCCTGCTAATTGTATTGCTATCCTAACCTTTGCAACCGAGGGAATTGTCTCTCGTTTATATAGCATTTTTATTGAAGGACTTAAGCAAGCAGGGTTGAATGAAAATGATTTAAAGTTTTTTGCACTTCATGTGGAGTGTGATCATCATCACACTGAAACCTTGAAAAATATTTTTGAGAATTATATTGATAAGGTCTCTATTGAGCATACTTTGACCTCGATTGACCAGTCTTTATCTCTTCGTGATGAGTTTTTTAGTGCCATTGATCATTCAATTGATTATTCTCGCATTGAAAATTTATTAAATGTTCTTAGTGTACGACCAGAAATAGAACCTACATTTGACCATGAAAAGGTTAAGTATACTGTGGACACTGTGGGCAACACACTATATAGCAATAACATCGATAGTGAGAAGATTAGTTTCCATGTTGATCGCGTTCCATTTAATACAACAAATCTTGATCCAAGGGTATTGAGAGTTTTTCCTGGTGGAACAACAGAAAACCACCAGCATGCTCATGAATCTGTGTTTTATGTCATCTCGGGGCGCGGGGTTGTCAAAGTTGGAGATTGCGAAACAGCTATATCATCTGGCTCAATTTTACATGTACCACGCTGGGTGTCACACCAAACCATTAATAATAGCGACGAAGATTTATGTATTTTTGCTATTACGGATTACAAATTTTCTGCAAGGTTCCCAGTTAATCATGAAAGTACATATCGATATAAAACCGATGATATCAAACCCTTGGAAGTAGTAGGAGCTTAAAATGAAAAATAGAGTTATATATCCAGTTACATATAATGAAGAAGTTTACTGGGAGCGCGTTAAAAGAAACCTTGGATGGCTAGGAAACACCCCTGAAGATCAAAGAGAAGCCCAGGAAAAAATTAAAAACACTAAAGTCGCTATTGCGGGTTGCGGCGGCATAGGCGGCTCAATTGCCGTTCGTTTAGCACGCCTAGGTGTAGGCCATTTGAAAATTGCTGATCCTGATTGGTTTGACCTTTCTAATATTAACCGCCAAATTGGTTCATCAATAGAAAATGTTGGAAAGAATAAAGCAGAGGTCGTTGCTAAATTTATTTATGACCTCACCCGCGATGTTGAGGTAGCAGTCTATCCTGAAGGGATTACCGCTGAAAATGCTGATGAATTTGTTAATGGCAGTGATTACTTGATGGATAAAATTGACTTTCATGATGTAGCGCATTGCTATGCTTTACACCGTGCATTTAGAAACCATCCTGAGTGCAAGTTTGTAATGAGATCTCCCGTTGTTGGACATCGTCTATTTGTATTCAAATATACGCACGATTCGATGAAGGTTGAAGATTTTTACGGTCTACCGGACAGCGACTCCTTAACGGACGAAGTAGCTAAACGCCTAACATCTCGCTTGGCTCCTGAGTTACCTAAATACCCATCTAAAGAAACCCTGGAGCATTGGTTTGTGGAAAACAAAACTGCACCAATTATGTCAAATTGTCCACCCATTGCAGAGGGAATTGTTACTACACAGCTTATTATGTCCATCACTGGACAAGATAAGTTGCCTGGCGCCGTGATAGTGCCCAAGCAACCGGGTTATTTGATGTTTGATTCGCTAAAATGGGAGACGAAAGTTGTTGAAAAAAAGTGGTGGTGAGAAATTAAACGCTTACCTTATTATTATGATTGCAGCCAGTGTTGGTATGTTTTTATCAACACTGGACTCTGGCATCATTAACATCGCATTGCCAACTTTTAAAACCCATTTTCATGCGCCTGTAACAAGTATATCCTGGTCGATAACGGGCTACATGTTAGCAATTTTTTCCACAATCGTTTTTTTTGGTCAACTGAGCGACCGAATCGGCATGTTGCGTATAATGTCTATAGGTTATGGGATTTTCTTTTTAGCCTCGGTTTTTTGTGCTGTATCCTGGTCGCTATCAAGCCTCATTATAGCAAGAGTATTTCAAGGTTTGGGAGCATCTATGATGCAGGCCAATGCAATTGCTATTATCACCACTCTATCACCAGAGATAAAACGAGGCAAAGCAATAGGTACGCTGGGTGCCATAATGGGGATGGGTCCAATTCTAGGTCCTGCTGTTGGTGGTTTTATCCTTGCGTTTTCGAGCTGGCGATTTCTTTTTTGGATAAACCTACCTTTATGCCTAGTTGGCCTTTATGCAGTAGCCAGATTACATGCACCTCGCCAAGGCAAATCAAGTCACTTTGATAGTATAGGGGTACTGTTATCGGCAATTTGTTTATGTTCAATTATCTACGCTATTATGAGAATACCCACCGAAGGGCTAACAGGTTATTTACAAATTCCCTTATCAATAGTGTTTATCGTTTCGCTAATTGCTTTTTTATGGCATGAAATACATACCGATAAGCCGTTACTGGACTTAAAACTTTTTACATCCCTGTCGTTTTCTACCGTTGCGCTTGCAACGCTTACTTTTGGTTTAGCAACATCGATTACCTTTATGGTGCCGCCGTTTTATTTCGAGAATATCAGGCATTTCTCAACTTGGCAGGTTGGTTTGATTGCATTGTTTGCACCGTTAGGTATAGTGGTGATAGCGAAAATCTCTGGTAAACATATTCATGATAATAGTGTGTTAAAGTTGATGTTAGGCGGCTTTTGTATTATTGCCTTGGCACTATTGAGTTTGAGCTTTATTGGCAGTACTTGGCCGATCGTCGTTATAACGGCTTTGTTATTGCTTTACGGTATCGGTGGTGGCACCTTCCAACCGGCCAGTATCTTTTTCATTATGAACTCAGTTCCCAGAGAGAAGCAGGCGACTATCGGTGCAGTCAATCGCATGATTCAAAACTTGGGAATTGCTCTGGGCGCAACGATCTCAGCAGTTTATCTCACTAGCAGTCATTACAGCGACATCAAAGGCATTCAATCAACCTGGTTATGGGGCTTTGGTTTGGCGGTGTTAGTCATTGTTTTATTTTTACTGCGGCACAGGATTAATCATGAGTGAATTAATGCGTTGTGCATGGGCAGAAAAAACCGAGACTTATCGTGTTTATCATGACCATGAATGGGGTGTGCCTAATTTTAACGATCAGCGACTTTTCGAATCCTTATCACTGCAAATTATGCAAGCAGGACTAACCTGGAGTACTATTTTACATAGACGAGACGCATTTTGCCTGGCATTTGATCACTTTGATGTGGATTGTGTTGCAACCTTTGATGAGAGCAAGGTAACCCAGCTTTTAGATAACTCAGATATTATTCGTAACCGTAAAAAAATTAACGCCATTATTCATAATGCGCAATGTGTCCAAGACATCAAGCAGTCTTATGGTAATTTCGCGGATTTCTTATGGCAACAATTTGATAAAAAGCCAATTTGTAATCGTTTTGAAAGATTATCCGATATTCCTGCTTTTACATCCCAATCAGACCATTTAACGCGAAGCTTAAAAAAATATGGTGTCAAATTTATCGGCTCGACTATTTGTTATGCCTTTATGCAGGCAAATGGGATGGTGAACGACCATTTAATAAGTTGCCCTCAGTGGCGTCAAGTGCAACAAAAATAAATTCGTGACGGTCAACTAACAATAAGGACATACTATGGAATACCTTGTCTCCACACAAAACCTATCTAAAGACGCGCTTATATCATTGTTTGAGCGTGCACGTTATTATAAAAACAACCCAGCAAAAGGCAATGAGCTGACAGGCAAAACAATGGGCGTTTTGTTTATGCAACCCAGCACACGCACCAGGATTAGCTTTGAAAGTGCGATGTTAAAATTAGGTGGCTACGTTACCGGTGCTGCCGATATAAAAAGCACCCGTGCTGGTGATTTTTTCCAGGAGTCATTAACTGATACAGTGCAAGTATTTGCAGAATTAACAGATGTGTTGATAATTCGTCACTTTGTTGATGGGGCAGCCAAGCAAGCAGCAGATGTGTGTGATATTCCAATTATTAATGCTGGTGATGGTGGAAATGAGCACCCAACACAAGCATTAGGTGATTTATGGATGATGCATGAACTATTGGGCGCTTTGGAAGGCAAGGCCATTGGTCTGGTCGGTAGTTTGAAAAACCGAGCTTACCGCTCCTTCCTCTATTTATGTCGACACTTTGAATTAAAAAAATTAATACTGCTATTACCGCCAAATGAGACAGTGCCGCTCTACGCAGCGGCCTTGCTTAAAGCAGCTGGCATTTCATATGAGGTCGTTGAGAATATATCCGATTGCATTGCCAAATCGGATATTATTGAGTTAATACCTGTGCATTTGCCTGATTTTAACGTTTCGAGTGATAATAACACGCTAAAAAAAACACTAGAAAATCGTTATATTTTGAACTGCGACAAGCTGTTAAAAGCGAATCCAGATATCCCCATCTTACACCCTGGGCCACGTATGAAAGAATTATCAACCGACGTTGATGACCTTGTAAATTTCCGGTACTTTGAACAAGTAAAATATTGTAATTATATGCGTATGGCACTACTAAATGAACTGCTCTTGTAATTTACTGATCAAACTATGGCACTGTTAACAGATTGTTAAAAAAGTCGTTATCATGCATTCCTTGACAGATCATCTGAAAAATGGGCTATGAATCATCGCCTTTATCCGCTCAAAGCAGAGCGATTCAATGAAGTGGTAAAGCCGCTGCTGGATCCGTTTAAAGATAGACGGGGCCGACCTGGCAAGATCAAGGATTATGATGTTTTCTGCGCGTTTCTTTACGTTGTTTGCACCGGTATTGCTTGGCGAGAGGTTCCCAGGTGTTATGGAAACTGGCATACAATCTATAGGCGATTTAAACGCTGGAGTGAGTTGGGTTGGTTTTGGGCCTTGCTGCGTGCGTTGCAGGCCGAAAAACGGCTCGCTGTGAATCTCAGTTGGGTGGACAGTACGACAGTTACGGTTACAACAATGTTGCGGATTTAAGCTATTTCCTTGATCTGGCAGATTGTTTATTTTATAGACAATATTGATT
>JAOBRC010760671.1:0-10184 GCA_027575255.1 Scolionema suvaense | reverse complement strand
CAGTAAAATCTGGCTATTTTCAGTAGTTTTAAAAAGTTACATAAAAATTAACGTTTGATGAATCTAACGGACGTTTACTTAATGCTAGACATTTAATAAGGGATGAAAAATTTACACGGACAGGAAATTAACGGGGTCTTAATTAACGCGAAAAATTTCAATTCGCTTTAATTAATGTACCGCGTTATTTTTGTGTAATAAGGTAAGCAGATCCTACAGTCGCATCCAATAACATGAGTAACTGGTATTACACCGTACAAGAAACAAGAACCAAGCAACAAACACACAAAGCAATGGCAAATCCGCAGCAACCTATGGGTGATAGAGAGATTGCAAACAAACTATGTACACACCTCAGTCCGTTCATAAAGGGGAGGAGGAGATGCAGGTATCATTACATTTATAGCTATGTCTTCGACCCTAAAACGAAAAACATATATACATATGCAAGTTATAAAATGGACTATACTATAACATGGACTATGCTATAACATGGACTATGCTATGACATTCATTTTTTCCAGAAGAAGAAATGTCAGGTAAGAAGTCAGACTAGCTATGCAATCTCTAAAATATATCATCCCTAAGATAGTAAGAGACTTCTCTGTCTTTTTGCCTCTTTCACGCCATCTACAGCAGGCCCTACCAGGCCAACCAAAACCTTAGTTCAAAAGCTGTAGAAAAGAGTGTAATAGCAAATGTTTGCTATGGATGCACAAATGGTGTAGAATGAAGGTTAGACTGTACAAAAAGATTGCCTATATAATCCTAGGAAAGGGCGGGGGGAAGGGTTAGGTTTAATGCGTAACAAGAGCAGGCTTGGGCCTTTAAGATTCGCGAATCAAAAAGACAAATTGCGATTTTTGCAAGAGCAAGATATATACAGCGATAAAAAAAATCAGAGTCCTATCCACAGGAGAAAAGAAACTATCATGTGCAGATGAAATTTGTTTCAGCATGTTTTGCAAGGTGAAAGAAATGTTTCTGGGATTCCACCAGGAGAGTACCCAAAATTTGATCTGGACCATTTCAGAAGTTCAACGAGGACTTTTTGGAAGGGTCTCCGAGCGAGAATCCTGCAAAATGTGGTTACAACCTCCGAGAAGTTCTCAGAAAAAAGTTACAGGTCCAGTTAAAAACATGAAAAATTACATTTAAAATCCCATTTTCCCACTGAAGACTTGCTCAAACCGAAACAAAAGGGGGTAATTCATGATTGCATTGATGAGAAGAATAGGTGTGGAACGTTTGAACCAGACTTGAGAAAGTTGATGAAAAGTTTTGGCCCAAAAGAGTCTGGAAGTTGCCAAAAATGATCAATAATAGGCATTAGATTCAGGACCAACTTTTTTTTTCTAGACCAGCTAGAGACATACATTTTTTTTTTGAAATCCGTCTTACAGTTGTAACAAGCCGGGATACCGAATTTGCGATGGTTTCATTGAGTAGAAGTGGAGTTACGAAAGATATTAATTGCGAAAAGTCGGATTCTGAAAATTTCAGCCCTCCCAAATCCTGGAATTGTCAGTTTTTCGATAATTTGATCCCCCTCCCAGTCAACAAAATTTGATAAACGACATCATTCTGTGTCCGTCTACTGAAGGGGATTACTTTAAAAAAAAAATAGGGGGTGAGAGATATACCACATTGTAACTTGGACAGTCAGGAAAAAATGACAAAATTGGCCACCTGCACCCCTCACCGTTTGAAAACAAAGCTTCCTCTGGTTGAAAACTGTATAGAGGAAGTTAGTACAACTCTTGATGAAGTACTCCATATATAATAACTCGTACTTCTAAGACTATATTTCATAGAATTTTTAGTCTGTGGAACCCCCATTTTAGGCTTGGCGGCAAAGTGAAATCCTGCGGAACTGCCCATGGCCATAAAATCTGAACTACTCAATCTTTTTGGCTATAACTTGCACACCTTTCATTCCCCCAGGGCACTAACTCTGTGGGGAAAGCGATATTAAAAAGAATCCCTATGTTGCCAGATATTTACAAATGAGCTAAAATTTTCGGGAGAGTTTTGTACCAACTATACGCACTAGGAAAAAGTCAATTTACTACTCTGCATTAGAAGGATTTCAGAGGGTCAGAGGATGTTTTTCAGGACTGCCATGGTTGAACAGGATCAAGTCTGAAACATGCTACCCCTTACTTTCCCTCAAATAACTTTTGAACCAGCATTGCAATACTGGAAATTGCTTCGAAATCATAAGATACATTTAATTAGGAACATTCAAAGACATAGAAGAGCTTATTTGGAAAATTGGTTCCTGAGAAATCAGGATTTGAGCTTCGGTGTTTTTGCAAGTGACCGCCTTAGGGCATGCAAGCAGCCAATGGTCAAAATATCACAAAGCTGTTAATAATTTCTGAAATGCCAAACCAAATCACCTAAAGTTTTCAGGGTACATGGAGAGTAGTGAAACGAGTAAATAACAAGGGCCTCAGGTCCTGTGAAACATTCCATCATTAGACGAAAATATACAAATTCCTTCTTCCTATGAACAACAAAACCTCGAACAGTAGCAGAACTATTCAACAGTAAGTAGGCACTTCTACAAGAGCTCTATATCACACACTCAAACAGCAATCTATGCCGTACATAAATAAGTACTACGTCTTCAATCAACCGCCTTCTCTCTGATGTTCCAACCAAAACAAACGTCAGCAGGAGAAAACACTTTTTGTTGAACTAGACAGGGGCTATTTACGCCACTCATTTAAATGATTCAAGGAAAACGTTTTGATAATTTGTAGTTAGTAAAACGGTCTTAGTTTAACGGCAAGTGTCAGATATCCCTAGTTTTCAGCTGAACGTCTACCAAAGAACGAGAACCAAAAGTGCGAAATGAGAGGAGTAGCTGTCAAACATTACACCCAGCTTAACATTTTTTGACTGTTCTTGGGCTGCTGTTATTGGTTTCCAAGCCAGGCGTAGTCAACAATACTTCTCGCGAAATAAATCAATCACTCCGTATTTCCGGCTTGTGATTGGATAAATTTGAACTAGTATCCCGATTATTTGGACCGACTGCAGACCGCGTTGTACTTCTCGCTGAAAGTCGCAGGGCTTCGTAAAGAAAAATTATTATAGTTTCCATGACAACTGCATTCGACTTCAACATACAAGCTCATTAAGATGCACGATCCCCAAGACATATGACCTACCTTTTTGGTCTTCAGGCCAACAAAGCTCATTTTAAAGATTCTCGCAGCGCAAGGCACGAATCAATGAAATCACAACTGAAGCATGATTGCCTGCATTACATTAATTCCGCCTGACCTTGTCGCAAGGGCTTCATGTAAGAGACCCCCCCCCCTTTACCACCTGCCACACAGCAGTACAGAAGAGGAATAAATCTTTCCAGTTTTGAACTTCTACAGACATAACAACTTCACTACCAGGCAGTAAACTCAATCAGTCCGATTTGAGGCACTTCCGGGTGCTTTAGGCGGAGCCATTGACTAAATCAGAAAGAGGATGAAATCTTGCACCAAGTTAAGGCAATCAGCTGCCCTGCCACCTACTACGTCGATTGAGTGGGCAGCGAATGTTGCAAAATTTTGTGACTCTAGAATAACCATTGTCTCGAAAATTGCTGGATTGAATGGATGTATTAGGCTCAACACATTTTCAAAGGAACTTTACAGAAGGAGCTTACAAGACCAAGAAGAAAGCTCTCTCTGAGGGATAGCAGTATCCATAACGAACTTGAACTGACCTGGATCCAAGCTTGGTATTGTCTTGTTGCACTAGAAGGAACAGACAGAAACTAGTAACCATGAAGAATCAAAACATGCTGTCCCAAGTCTCATCTTTCAGATTAGGTAATTGAATAAAGCAACACTACTTATAAACTAGAACGTCTGTTCTTTTGAAGTCACGCAGGCAGGTTGGTCGTACAATGCGGAAAGTGGTCCATACGTCACAGCCCACAAAGACTGTTACTGCACAGATCGCGGCTTCTGCCTGGCTATCAGACATTTTGGTGATCAAGGGAGGCTTTGCATTTCTTTCACAATTCATAAGGAATGACAAAGAAAGCCTCTTAGCAGGTTCAGGTGTGTTGCCCATCTTTGTCTTGCTAAATGATGTCAAAGTTATGATTCTTACTGCCCATAAATACTCAACAATCCTCTTTTCATTAGCACATTCAAAGCATTCTCCCACCTGAGTTCGACCATGCTAATTTAGGTATGGGCAAGCCTCATTAACTAGGCAAGAGTTAAGATCTGCACAGTAACGGTCTGCCTGGAATGTGACGTATAGACCAGACGGCCATACATTCCGCAACTTAGTGATGTAATATGTGGAGTTAGTCTTTTAATTTGCAAAGTTCGTATTATATTCAAGAAGTCAGTATTATATTTGAGTACCTAGTACTATTTTCTTGACATAGTCTTGTTTTCCACAAATCAAGTTGGTAATATATGCAGGAGGTTAGTATTATAATCAAGATGTTAGCATTATAATTAAGAAGTTAATATTATATTGGAGTACTAACTACTACTTTCTCAACACTATACTATTTCCACAAATAAGTACTATTGAGTCACTCGGAATGCCATAAAGAAGGCGCCAGACAGACATATTAACATCTAAAGTAAAAACCAACCAAGCATTTTGGCATCCTAAAACTTTGGGGAAATAGAACGTTTAAACTTTTCTTCTTCTATACTTAAGCTTACTTCTTATGTTATCCATCTATACTTAAAGTAAACTGACCATTGAATCAATTCAAGCTTCCTTACAGAAACTATGTCATAGTAAAGCGTCCACATAGTAAAGCTTCGCAAATCAACCTATGAAAAACAATAGCATTTATAGCTACAATCTACAAATGTACAAGTTTTTTTTCAGGCTATACACAAAATGGACTATTTCACATCTTTGAACAAAAATCTTGTTACATCAAAACTTTTTGCAGGTGTTACATGACTTCTGTTTGATATCTAGATGCAGTTTCTTGCAATTTGCATCAGTGAACGAAGTTCTACACCCTCTGCTTTCTAAATTACCAGAAAAATTACAAAACCTATGACACACCTTTTAACACACAGACAACCTAACCTTCATAAACAGTAAGCAGAGTAAGGCTCTCAAGCATCGACCACTACCTTGCTTTAATTTTCTGAGGTTTACTCTTAGGCAGATTTGACTTAGTTGGTCCTGCGAAACAAGCATGTGTGCCAATATATTTTGACCATGTTTGCAGCCACACAACTTTGAGAATTGGTGGAGGTCTATGTTTTTCATAAACAATTCCTGCAAGTGATCACCCATGCTGCATGAAAAAACGGCTTTGGAAATTTCTCTGGGTACACATGTTACTTCAGGTGTTACTACATCCAACGACAGTTTTAATTTGAGTCTCGCATCCAGGTTATGAAGTAAGGTCAACAATAAAAGCATTGAGATTTTCTTCTACCTTTGCAAAAAGCTTTTTTCTTTGCTAAGGATTCGATACGCTTCATTGAAAATAGGAACTTAAATTGAAAGCATGCAACTGTAAATGGCTTGTGATTTTCTTTATTTTTGGTATGGCAATGCAGAACTTGCACCATCTAGTTTTGTTCTCATAATTATATTTGAGACTTTGGATGATTTGTCCATGAAATATAAAATGTCCAAAATCTTGGCCAGAACTTGTCCCAAAATTGGTTGGAAAAACTTGCGTCTGAGATATTACCATTTGAAAATTTTGGAAGATAATGTAGGTGCAATGAATGACACAGGCGTGCCGACTATACTACACCAAGCACAGCACTCTAGAGATATACGAAAACAGAACTTCCCACTGAGCCCCTGAGACAGACAGATACAGGCTACAAGATGAACGGACAGGTAGCAAAATAACTGCTGGCTTAACCTAGTAAATGATACAAAACATAGCAGGGTTCCAAAACTAGAAAAATTCTACCAAGTCCAAACGTGCCTGCATCAGGTCATCTGATCTAGTCCGACATGATTTGGCCAGGTTGCA
Source organism: Scolionema suvaense (assembly GCA_027575255.1). Taxonomy (NCBI): domain Eukaryota; kingdom Metazoa; phylum Cnidaria; class Hydrozoa; order Limnomedusae; family Olindiidae; genus Scolionema; species Scolionema suvaense. The sequence continues at coordinate 4,189 of JAOBRC010760671.1, read as the reverse complement.
CAGCACATAAGTTATCCCGGCACTAAAGCAAATGGTAACCGTCCATATTGACAACCACCCCCAAAAATCATCAAAATCCTACTTTCTAGCATAAGCAGCATTTGCGACCTTGCTGTTTCTGACATTGTTACATTCTAATGATGCAACTGCTCTATCATTTTGCTTTATTTCAAAACCACGATGGATGCAAAACAATCGTTAAGAGCACGTAGAGAAGTTTCCAGGCAAATGCTGCTGTACCAGGTCCAGTCAGACCCACACTTCGGGTTTATCAAGTACAACGAGCAATGCATAGGTCCCAAACTGTCAGACCTCCTAATTTTTGAACCCTGCATTGATGGCTCCAACTATTAACTAAGAGAGTGACATGTGTCAAAAATCACACAAACTGATAAGAAAACCTAATTGTAACTAAAACTTTCCAACAGCTAACAAACATAGATGTTTCTGGCAATGAATCACAAAACAAGTAACTGTTATAAAAATACTATTTCATCTGCTCAGTCAAAGTACCCACATCTTGTTTTATCCAATCAAGAATGGCAGTATCAACACGAAAGTAACAACAAAAGCAAGATCCACTGTCCAAACAAAATGCTTTAGTATAGCACGGCATCAACTGATAAGCTGTTGAAACCACAGACAATGCTTATTTTTAGGTTTTACGTGAAGGACATTAAAACTGGTTAGTTTCACAGGTTTCCTATGTCCACTTGTATTTTCATTGCAAAATATGTCCAAGCTCATGATGCACTTTTCAAAGCAGCAGAAATCTGTTAGACAGTTGCATCCATCGCGACCTGAATTGACCAAAACAAGTCAGAAGCTCTGGTAGGTGCTATCACACCATTTGAGCCACACAACATCACACAAAGCTCTTTTTACAACACAGAAATCTCTTCTTACTCTTGCAAAAGCTTTTGCGCCAAATCACAATGACAATAATTATGATTAATATCAGTAGCAGAACTGCACCAATGGTTACGCCAATCATCAATCCCAACTGGTCACTACCATGGGCTTTTGTTGGAGTAGACAGCAGTGGATCACCTGTTAAAATAACATACACATAAAAACACAAGACAGAAAGAGAATACCAGTTTTATGCATTAGAAAGTAATCTGGAAGGGTTTTGTGAGGTATGTTTTTGCAGTTTGCTCATTCAGAGGTGATTTTCCATGAAACCACGTTTTCCCATGAGGAATTTGCAGCGGAATTTGCTGCCAAGCAATCAAATGAAGTCATTGCATAATGACCATACCTCTTTAAGAAATTGAGCTGATCACATAAATGTGACATTAGCGAATATAAACGATGTAGAAATTGATGAGCGACACATCGCGGCAAAATCAGAACAAAGTTGTATATCCTAATGGTTCTCATCCTGTTTGCTCACATGGCCTCCATAAATTTCATAAACTCCCTTACTCTTCTTCTACGGTCCTCCTTTTTGACATTATTTCCTCTTCCTCTAGCTGATTAACTTCTCCACTTAACCCAGATGACTACACAGGTAAAGATTTCTCCTTGTATTGGACAGAAAAATCAGTGATCCTAAGTAATCATTATCTTGTCTGGTTTGATGCTTGAAGTCTCTTCACAAATATATCTTTGCCTGAAACTGTAGATATATGTTGTTGGCTTGCTGTTTGATAGTAATGCCTCTTTTAATATTAGTAAAGCACAGCTTAAGAAGTTGTTCCCGCTCAAGGCCTACGCTAGCCAATCTCTTCACAGTTTCTTGTGAGAAAGCTTGAATCACTAACTGTCTTATCAACAAACCTCAATACTATCGAGTTATGTGGATAATGTCTATGGTGCGTTTCATTGTAATGATAATGTGTTTCAATTTCTTGAGTACCTAAACTCCAGACACAACAACATTTAATTTACAGTTTAGCATGATGTTGATAGTAAAACTTTCTGTACTGGATGTTCTTGTGGACAAAATAGGTGGTAATGTGTCTACATTGCTCTATAACAAAAACCTTGTGCAGGTTTGTCCCTACAGAGGTTAGGGCTTTTTGGGCAATAAGTAGGCTGGGGGGCGGAGGCCAGGTAGTAGACCGATCCCTGAAAAATTTATAATCTTTCACTGATAGTCGTGACGTTAACACAGTGTTAGATATCTTCATAATCCATAATTTGGCAGGATAATGACATTGATTACCGATAACTAATTGTGCAATTCTCATCATTTACGTGTAATAAGGTTTTTTAATCTGAATTTTTCAGAATTTGCATTTTGGCCACCAGACTCCACAGAATGCAATTGTCTAGCACCAATCCTTGCCTCCTAATACCTATTCTTGATTAATCAGGGTTCAAACAATGTACAGCAAAATATCTTCCCTGATTTTCCCGTCATGTTTCCCCTAAAAACCGTACTTTGTTCAGTGAGCAAGTCTCAAAAAAGAGTCTTTTGTAGGATCGCCTAGTGATTCTGCCTTTCATACCCATTGTGAGAATTATACATAAAACATTGGCATATATTTATATCGGTTTCTTTGGAAAACTAAATGGTGTACAATTCAATACTCAGGAAACTTTTTGTATACACTACAGTATACACTAGCATACCATTCAAAGTTTGCAAATTTCTTTCAACAGTGTGAATTATATTACCTTCAACTCCAACCCTTTTATTGCATATCGTGAATGAAGATATTAGAATTGAACTGAACAAACAAGGTAAGCATAAAACAAACAAAGCAAACCATCCAATAACAACTGCAACAATAAAAAATGACTACTAAAAAATTACCCAAAAACATACACAACGAGAACATATTCAAGCACATTACTGCAAAACAGTGATTTCTGTGAAGCACTGAAATGCAATTTGAAATAAATGGACCAAGGTCGTATAACAGTCTTCTCCCCTATGGAGACAAACCATGGATTGTCATGTAGGAAAAGAAAATGGCAAGAGTCTTTCGTGATGATCTCATGCTAAGTGTGGATGACAGAAATCTAAAGAACTTGAAGAAGGAGTACATTCAGTTCCATTACCTCAGATATCTCTGAAGCAGAACCCTAGTCCTAGTACTTCTGCGATGTAAATCTGTGGTCTCATTCCCTGTGATGATGGTCTTTTTCCCATCATGAATTGCATTAGTCCTTTTCCACTTCTGGCTGTCTCCAGGTAAGACATCTTACATGAGAAGTCTTGTTAAGGCATTGACAAGGTCTCATTACAAAATGCGTTAGTTGATTTTAATTTTAATAAATTTGCTTAGTGTGTTGAATAAGTTTGAAGGTAAGTCCTATCTTCATACTTTTCTGTTAACTATGAGATTGTATATCACAAAGGAGAAACACAAACAGTTTGAAATAGCATTTTTTTTTACAAGCACCTTACTTCCACTCATTATTGCTTACAAGTATGCTAACTAAGCACTAATGATCCATGAGATATTTCTTGACTCAAATATAATGAGAACCCAAACAATAGTGCAAACTACGTATTTTGGAGAATTTTCCTGTCAAGAAAACATTGCTGTTTGGTTTGGGTAATTTACTGATAAGAAATGGGCAATTAAATGAATGGATGCCTTTATACACACTTTGGGGAAAGAGCGGACTGCAGACCAAATGTTTTGCTGCGGCAATGATTACTTAGACACTCAGCATCCAAGGAACTTTGCACTTACATATACCCCTGACCATACCACAATGCATTGCATGATGACGATTCACGAATAGGTCAATCACCTACAATGGCATTTTGGTCAAGAAAATCTTTAAGAAAAACTTGAGAGCATGGATAAGCTCATGAAGCACACATCTGCTCCGATACAAGGCAGGGATATCTAATGTCTATGTCTTTTAACGAGATACAGCAACTCACTTCTGCATACACAGACAGGTCAGTAAACCCTCAATGCAACGAAATATACATCTGTTATTAGGTAACTTCCTCAATGATAGGAAGACACCATATGAAGGCAGGAATCTTAGCTATGCAACGCGTAACCCTATTTTACATGGCAGGGGGGGCTGTCAGGCCCCCACGGTTTTTCTCAGATATCTTTTTTTGTATATACTGTACGCCTCTGATATTTTGTGACTTTTACTTTATGCCTATATTAAAAATCATGGCCAAATTTGACATCAAAATATTTAGCGGTTATGGAGATATGACACTTTTGTTAAGGGCTGTTGGCTCAAAAAGCGATAATTTTCAGAT
>JAOBRC010760560.1:0-10184 GCA_027575255.1 Scolionema suvaense | reverse complement strand
ATGGACGGGGAACCAGTGATGACGTCATCATACCCCCAAAAAATCAAAACTGCACGGACGGGGAACCTATACTACTAGGGTGGCCACTCAACCTGGAAAACCTGGGAATCCTGGAAAACCTGGAAAAAAGCTTATTTGAAAATTTTGCCTGTAAAACCTGGAAAAATGTAGGTTTTCTGGGAGATGAACCTGAAAAACCAGGAAAATGTGTGACATAACCACCTTTTTGTCACTAGTTAGCATGCGTCGCAAGCCCAGTATTTATTAGGTTTGGTAGTGTTATAAAAGGGGTAGTCAGTGAAGTTAGGTCGTAGGAAACATTGTTGGTAGAACTGAATTTGTACTAAATGTACCTGGAAAAACATGTGGTTTTTGCCAGCCTGACCTGGAAACGACTATGTTTATGGACAGAAAATTCCTTGAAAAAAGCCTGCTTTTAAATACGTTTCCTGGACATTAGGTTATTGGCCACCATGAATTCTGTTCTCACCTTTTTTGAAGTATCTGATGTGAAACTGGGTTGCTGTAGTAGTAATCATGCAGATCATTTTCATCCCTGGAAAAACTCTTGTTTGGCTTGGGCGTGACCATTTAGGTCATAAAATGGCCTTGTTAGTTTATTGTTTGGAAGATGTCAAGATCCGGCTGTTATTCTTTATAATTATTAGTATGAAACTGAATAGTTGTTGTAGTTTTGGTGTGAACCATTATCATGTCTATGAAACTTCTTCTTCGCTCTCAGCATGGCATCTTTATTGCGGAAAGTGGCAATTTTTAAGGTTTTTCAAGAATTCTTTGAAATCTGCTCACTAAGTTTTTGAAAATTTTGATATAGAACTAGACAGCAGTGTCCTAGGAGTTAATCCTATAGATCATTTTTCACATGTGACGTGACTATTTTTGTGTGCCGAAAATGGGTCTTAACTTGGAGGAGTAGTGTAGATATGATATGGACCATGCAGATTTTTTAAAAAACATTTTGAAATTTATTCGTTAATAGTTTGAGTGAGAAAACTTAACAGCTCTGTCAGGTATGGCGTAGACCATGTATCATATCTGAGAGAGCTGTTGTTTGTCTTGTTCGTGGTTGTTGGAATCCGAACATTGCCTTCTGCAGCGGGATCTAGGAATGCTTCAAGATCTGATAATTATTTTTCTGTTAAAGGGGAAGATTGGTCAAAAATGATATTTTAGCAGATGATAGGGCTCATTAAATCATGACATGCAGTTTTTATTTCACGGCAAAAGCTTATGTAGCTCTAGAGATATTCAGTCTCAAAGTCCGACAGCTACCATCTTGAATTTTGATGATGTCATCGAGGCACATTGCTAAGTGTCTGCATTTCCTTAGTAACGCATATACCAATGCTATTTTCTCAAGTGGATCTTTAACATATTACCTAGCTCTATAAAAAGAGACAGTCCTTCACAATAATTCAATACTGAATATTTTGGCAACAAAGTTTAGATAATTTGGGTAGTGCTCCAGTGACATCATGCACAATTATTGGCAAGATTCCAGTTGTTGGATTTTGCCAAAGTTTGGAATTGAATATTTCTAGAACTAGACAAGCTTTTGTCGTGAAATAAAAACTGTGTATCATGTTTTAATGAGCTCTATCATCTATTAAAATATCATTTTTGACCAATCTTCCCCTTTAATATTGGCGTGAAACATGATAGCCATTGTGGTTGCTATGGATGATGTAATATCTGGGAAAGATCTTGCTATGGTGTTTTCATATGAACATATAAAGCAGCCATTGGTTATGTTTAGTATGAGTTTTAGGCAATCATTGGCATCACACGTTTTGACACAGTGACCCATGATTGAATTTGCCGGAGTCCACTAATTCCGTGACTTGTTTAAAATTGTTACGTTGACTTTCCCGATGCCCATAGTCTATACACTCTGACAAACGTTTTTTGGACTCCTGCTTTAGCGGAAGAGTCCTATAAAATGAGATCTGTCCGTCCGTCCGTCCTTCCATCCGTCCGTCCGTCCGTCCGGGAGTCCTCGTATTATGCGACTTGTTATTCTTTGTGTTCGTACAGGTTCAAAGATAGGTCGTGCCATGAAAGATTTTCTTCGTGGAGGGAAAGGAGAATCCCAAGAGGTAAGGTTGATAAAAGCTTGTGAATGTTAAAAAACGAACGTGTTATATTTGTTCATAACAGTAAGACTAACTAAGAACCAGTTGCTGGTCTCTGACTTTAGCAGAAGAGTCCGATACGAGGAGGTCTGGTCTGTCCTTTTGTCCTTAGCGGATGCATTATCTTGGGCAACTGCTGTGTGATGTTGTCTAAAATTTTTCTTGAACATCAAGGTCAATGATTGAAACAAAGTCATCAAGCCTGATTTTTGAAGTGCTTTTTTTTCGTTTGACTTGTAGTTGGCAATTTAGTCTCAAAAGTTACAATTTTTGTCGTATCTTTTACACGTAATTCATGATCTTTTCATTACTTTTCTGTAAATTTGGTGCGGAACTTCAGGGCAATAGTAGTTATGTTATGGACCATGCGTCATATCTGGGTAAACTGTGGTGTGGCTCACCGGCAACAATAAATTTCAAAAATGGCCAAATTAAGAATTGTTTTCATATCAAATATGAACATTTGAACAGCTGTTTATTAGTCTTTTGCAATTCTTGGTATGAACCTTAGGTGCAGTATTACTACTGCTAAGAGTCATGGGACATTTGTGGGAAAGTTCCTGTAAGGCCAAAAATGGCGATTTTCATGGTTTTTTCTAAATATGTCAAAAACGGTTCATCATATTTTTTCATTTTTGGTATGAATGATTGGGGGCACTTCTAATCATGTTATGAATCATGTGCTGTGTATGAGGAAAGTCTTGTTTGTCTTACTATAGCCCAAAATAGTGATTTTCATGTTTTTTTCCAAATAGGTAAAAAACTGTTCATCCAATTTGTGTCATTTTTGGTGTGAATATTAGGAATAGTAGGGGCAACTCTACACATGTCATGAATCATGTGCCATGTCTCCGGAAAATCTCGTTTGACTTGCAGGTGGCTATTTATGTTCAAAACTGGTGATTTGCAGGTTTTTTTCCGAATATGTCATTAACCCTTCGTCGATAACGCTAAAAACTTGGGTACGAACGATAGAGGGGGAGGGGGGGTCTACACCCCCCGCATCGGAAATGGTACTTCTCTTACAGCTGTAGGGATAATTTTCGGTACACACCAAAAGGGGTCTAATACGAGGTTGCATACCAATTTTGGTCAAATTTAGGTGTCCGGTTGTCTGTTTAGGGGGGCGGAAAGGGTGACCGGACACTACCATACTGCAGATGCATGGCATAATGGCTCTCTGTGGAGGACAAATTGGTTTGGGCAATTATGACACTTCCTGAAGTCCAATGCAAATGAAACTTTGCAGGTAGATAGAGAATACCAAGTTTATTATGTATTCCAGTTTTGGGGCGACAGACGGACGGCAAGGGTATTTTACAGACCGGCCTGTAAATCAAAAAAAAAGTATTTTCTAGAGACTTTTTGGGTCTGTAAAATAGTCCATGATAATTGAAACATCACCCAACTTGGCAGACACAGTGAGGCTATTAAGAACAATGTTCCTGCCAAGTTAGAAGATCATTGGTACTGTAGAACGGGAGATATCGACGAAAAACCTCTCGGTCAATCAGATTGCTCAAACGTGCCCCACAGACATGGGCCCATATTTCCAGTACCAAAAATGGTAGGATGACGATTTTTGCACTAAAAGATACCCAAAAGGATTTAAGTAACATAAAAACCAGCGTGGCTGTGCGGAGCGCGCCTTTGGCGCGCTAGAAAAAAATTTCCGACAGGAGGGTGTACACACCCTCCAACTAGTGTTATTTTTGTCGTGGTTCTTCGGGCAACTCTGCGTATGTTACAAACCTTGCGTCATGTTTGTTGAAAATATCGTTAGGCATAGGGGTTATAATTTACTTCCAAAGCTGGCTATTTCAAGGTTTTTTTGCAAACATGCTATAAATGGTTGATCCGCTTTTTGTCATTTTTTGTGTGATTCTGTCGGGCAACGCTGCGTATGTTATGAACCATGTGCAATGTCTGTAGAAAATCTGGTTAGGTTTGTGGTTGGTAATTTACGCTCGAAAAGGGCTATTTTTAAGGACTGTCCCTGATATAGTAAACTCCCGGTAACTCGAATACTGGTTAAGTCAAACTTTTGTTAACTTTCTGCGGTCGCTTGGACGTTTCTTAGAACTTTCTCATAGAAACTACTCGTTAACTCGAACCCCAGATAACTCGAACATTCGTTTTCTCGTACCGTTTTTGGTCCCCTGAAGGCATTTTCTTCGGATAGCTTAAACCTTTTAGTATACAAGTGGAAAATAAATGGCTGGCCTAGTGGAAAAAATGTTAGAAAATACCCTACGGTAATTGATTTTTGCGGAACTATCTGTTGCGAATTTGGGTACTTTTCGCAAAAATTAGTTCTGCAAAACGTTTCAAATCTGCCATTCGCAAAAATTGGTTCTGCAAAGGCAATCAAAATTCAGAAAAACAGAAAAGGATCTTAGAAGAAGGAAAGACAGGCAAATCAGGACACTGTTTCAGGCCTTGCATGTTTGCTAACACTTGTCCTAACTATCCCATTCGCAAAAATCAATTCCACAAAATCCATCAATGCATGTTATTCGCAAAAATTAGTTCTGCAAAATATTTCGGATTTGTTCCCTCTGTTACTAAAATAGTTCCGCAAAAATTAGTTACCTTAGGGTACATTTTACACATCACAGAAGCTACTTCTTTAAAAGTTAAACTATAAATCTGTTTTTTTAAATGTCCGCCATAAGTTGAGTTGTTGCACAAGAACTATTAACAAAGTTAAGACAAACAGGCATACGAAAACTTTTTTCAGTGAAAACTTCTTGATCGTAAAGTGGAAAGCCGCCTTAACAAATATAAACTTTAGTCCAAAGAAAAGATCGCCTTAACTCGAACCAATATCTCATTCTTGTCTAAGTTCAAATTAACAGGAACTTCACTTAAGTTGAACATTTGTTAAGTCGAACGGTTTTCTCTGTTCCCTTGGAGGTTCGAGTTACCGGGAATTTACTCTATGTCAAAAACTGTTTGTCCGTTTTGGGGTCATTTTTGGTGTGGATGTTATGGGCAACGTAGCTTATGCTATGAACCATGACTTATATCTCGGGAATAAGTTGGTCAGTGCGCTCTTATGGCTTAAGTCTTACTTTTTGTCATTGATTGAAATCTCAGTTAAGTTTGCAGGAGTCCTCTAATTCTGTGACTCGCTGCATCCTGAAATGGCCAAAATGGCAGTTTTATCAGGTTTTCAAAATATTTGGAGAGCGCTTCATATTTTTTGTAAATTTTGGTGTGACTGTTAGGTTCTACATTACTTATGTTATGAACCATTAATCATGTCCTTTTGACGGTTTTTTCGAAATATTTTAGGAATACTGAATGCATTTGTTGTAATTTTTGGTTTGTATCTTAGTTACAGTATTACTAAATGTTGTGGGTTATGTGGTGTGTCTGAGAGTACTCTTTTTAAGCTTAATTGTGGCCATTTTTACCTCCGAAAATGAGCATAGAAAAATATTTGCGGAAGGCTTTTTTAGTTCTTCATTGTAATTTTTGGCGGCAATCGCGGCGGCTACGCTTATTTTATTATGAATCTGCACTGCTTCACGTCTGGAGAAGTTCGGTCACCTTGTGGTTGGCAATTTACGGCCAAAAATAGACAATTTTAGACCTTGTTCAAACTGCTTCAAGAACGCTTCGTTAGTTTTTGATAATTTTAATGTGAATCTTAAGGGGAAAGTGCTACTTTTGTAATGGACCATGAGCCTTGTTTGGATTGACCGTCGTTCTTCTTGGTTGCAGACATGTGTTTTCTAATATTTCAAAATTCATTCATTAGTTTTGGGTATTGTTTGATGTGGCACTTCAGACCGTTCTAAAAGTTACGTTGTGAGCCATGTGTTATATGTTGGAAAACCTGAGTTTATTGTGGTTGTGTTTGACAATTTCTATTATTAAAGTTTCCTGAGATTATTTTAAGATCAGCCATAAGGGAAGAGGCTTTCACGGAAGAAATTTTCGCGAATTGAGCTTTCGCAAATTGCGTGGTTTGTTGAAAACATTTTCGTGAGTCGAGTGTGTTATATGATTTTTGTTGAAGAACGTTTCGCCCATGAAATTAGTATCGAAAGTTTTTTCGGAAGAAATTTTCCTGAATTAAAGCGAAGGAAGCATAAGCATAATCAAACATTAATTTGTGCGAACTGCCTATCGCGAAGGAAAGTTTCGCGAATTCAGTGTTTTATATGAATTTCGCGGAAGAACTTGACGTGAATTAGGGTCAAATTTGTGAAAGTTTTTTCCGCGAAATTTCTTGCTATACGGTAATTTGTTTTCGTAACTTTTGTCGTAAAATGTCATTGCAATACTAGGTATGGTGAGACCATTAAACTGCTTTGAGAAGACTACTGCTTGACTTCAGCGCTGCAAGTTTTGACCGAAAATAGTTGCTGTTGTGTATAACACGGCCTAGATTGGGTCAAAGATCCTTAATTATTAGAAGTCCACTAATTCTGTGACTTGCCATCATCGGAAAGTTTATGGAAGTGCCAATACTTGGATTTACGTGTCGAGACTGCTATTGACGGTTGCAGTTATTTTTAAATGGCTCATTACCGGTGAAGATAAATAATAGATGAGAATGTAATAATTTAGTTTGATCTGGTTATATGAACGGATGTAAAAAATGCCTTTAAGTTCTAAGATATGTGGTTGCCAGACTCTTCTTCATTATCGTGAAAAAAGTTCCTAACAGCCTAGTTGTAGAAGCACAAATTCGCGAGTGTACCATAGTCATGTAAGATTCTCAACATCGAAAAATCCTGAGAATTGAACCAAGCCAAAGTCGCCTGACGCCACAATTCTTTCTCTATTGCTTTTTCACAGGAGACAGAACAGTTGGCATGGGAACGAGCTAGAAAAATCATCACAGAAATTCAACGACAAACCCAAGGTCTGGAGTGAACAGCTCCGCATGGATGAGGAAATGTGAGGACCGGAGCTCCCACTGTTTTCCCTTCGGTACCTGTTTGTATTTTATTTGTTGTTGTTGTTGAAAGTTCTTTAACTTCGTCTCTTTAGTAGTGTTTGAGACGGTAGACCTCTTCAGACTGTATTCGTACCGGAACTAAATGGCCTGCTCTTATACGAACCCTTATAGCCATTGCTGAAAATTTGAAGCCATCTTGCATGTTATGTATTTCAGTTTGTTGCTGTGGCGGAACTAAGGAATGAATCTCATGCCATGTGAGGTCTGTTGAAGGGTTATTTTTTTGTGTGTGTTTTGAAATCTGACCCATGGCTGCAGGCTTAGTACGGAGGCCATTTATACCCTTGCAGCTATAGGTTAGCCAGGTCATAGCTACATAGACATATATGTGTAACGCTACGCTTGGGACCTATTAGTAATGATCCTTAGCAAAATAAGTTCACTGAACGTCATTTTACTTTGCTGATTTGGACTCTTCCACCGGGTGTTTGTACTAACGACATTCTTCAGTCGCAAACGTGCGCGAGTTAAACTTGCTCTTGATACCTTTTCTCTGAAATTTTTGTCGACCAAAAGTATGTAATAGTTCACATAAAAAAAGATCCTTGCATTGGTCCAACATCTACTTTTCTAGTGGTATCACCCATCTTTAATCGAAAATTTATCGCATGACATCCTCTTAGGCATTTTCCTTTTTTCCCTATCCATACTGGGCTTTGTTGGGCTCCTCAGAACTGGGGGGAGGGGGGCGGATTCGATAACTTTTGTTTCCAATAAGCTATAAGCATGAAACTTGGTATGTAAGTAGGTCAATATGTGAGGAACACAATGACATAAAGTTTGGTCCCAAAAATTGCAGGTGGCAATGATGACGTCATCATTTGTTAAGGTCACCCATCAAAATCTATTGTTTTCAGGGTAGCGTCATTAGAGCATCACGAAGGGCGGATATTGGTCCCAACTCCATCCAAAGCATCGAAAAGGCTATGAAAAGGTCTTGCCCAACTGTTTACCAGTTAAACATTGTTTATTGGGGCAAAATAGTCTTTTTGATGACATCACAAATTAAATTTGCCTCCAATCGCCCGAAACAAAACACCTGTTGTAGGCGACAGGTGGTATATTAGGGAAATTTTTCTGGACCAAACTATTCCTAGATAAATTCTATGAAAACTCACCAAGCTGAATCCGGAATCCACCCCCCCAGTGGGGATAGGGTTAACTTCATGTGCTTTTACTCCCACATTCTCTCACTTGCTGAAATGGCCTTGCTGGGGAAGTGGAAGGTATCCAAGTCTAATCTGAAAACGAAAACGGCCTGCAATGGCCTAGATACTCGCTGCTGCCATTTAGGCTCTGATCAAATTGCTGGTCTTTCACGAGATGATGCTGATGACCTTAATGAAAATATACAAACAGCACATACTGACTACGGTTCTAAAATTATTCAGACGCAAATTTTTCAGTCAAAAAGGTGTGCGAGTTAACTTGTCCAAACTTCGCGTGGAATTATCCTTCTGTAAAACTTACTTTACTAGTCAGTCAGTATTTCATTAACCAAAACCAAAACAAAGATCTGTATTCTTACTTCCCCTTCAGTGTATGTCTGTTGTTATTGCCAATATTAAATATGGCACCGCAAGACATGTTTACATGTTTGTCATTATTATTTGTCATCAAATTCCTAGAATCAATCTCACGCATACGTCACAGTAATTATTTCTCCTATGACCTTTATGTTTAATTATTACGATGATGTGATTAGATCTACTGTTGTGTTATGGATTCGCGAATGAAAGTCAAACGTAGCAAAATATAATTCGGTATTAGAAAAAGGCTTAATTAAGAATGATGAATAAAATAGTAATTGAAAATTAATTGCTTCCTTCCGCAATGCTTGCACTGTATGGTAAAGAGACTTTCTCTATTGAAGTAATAGATTTTGCAAGGATTTGACTAAGATTTAAAGTTTTCGTGGGTGGTGCGTTAATTCCAAAATAAAAGTGTTTCTGTGATGTTCGCATTTGAAACCGGAACACAGTGTATTGGGAATATCGCTAGATGGCAAGTGACATCAGTTTGATGAAATTTTGGCGCACATGCAATTTAAGAACATTAAGAAAACCAAAAGAATTTTGAACTTAATGATCATAATTATATTGAACTATTTTGTGTTAATGGATATGTTATCTTCATTTTGATTCGGTTTAGCCGTATCTGCTAGGTACGCGTGTGATTACGTTTTAGTTTTGTATTTTCTAGGTGCTCCCTTAAAGTAGGACGTAGCTGTGTTTAATGTTCGTTATCAATCGTTTATTTTGTTATTGTATCTTAACGCAGTCACGTATAGAGTTGGCTTAGGGCTTATATTTTACACAGAAAACGTTTATTCTCTACTCCATGTTCGGAGGTGTTCTCGCGAATGTTTTTCTTCTGCGAATTTTGTATATATAGGCTTTTATGCAGTTCCCTATCTCTGTGTTTTATCAATTTCTTGCTCGTATTAAAAATCTGATTCACATAAACTTGATGACGATGGTGCTTAGTGTCATTCATGGAATTGAAGATCTGTGCTGAGGAGGAATATTTCAAACCAATAAACAATTTTTTGGATATGAACTGGGTGGAACCTGGGAACCATTAAAGCGACCACATGTGCCTCACAAGATGACGACATATATCCTTACAACACCTCTATTTGTACCGTCAACATGATTATTAAAAGTGAATACCACAAAAGCACCAGCCTTTGTGTGATTCTGATCGCTAATTTCATCTCCAGATGACACACAAACTTTGGAGTGTTTTTCACAGTTACTTACTGTTTATGATTCACATGTGATTTTATATCCTGTCATTATGCATATTCTAGGATGCGATGTTCCCCATGAACCATTTCTTGCTGCATGCATCTTTCTGACACTTAACAACAGTTAATCCGTAGCTGCTGAGAAGGTGGTGGGGGTGGGGATTTGCGGAGTACACGTATTTTTTTTTATAAGAAACCCGTTTATAAGAAACCGACTAGTAAAGTCTCTGAAAATTTAAGAAACTTTAACTACTAAACAAAAAGGAGAGAAAAAAGGTTAAGAAACTCCTCAAGTATTGCGTGCACA
>JAOBRC010760449.1:0-10185 GCA_027575255.1 Scolionema suvaense | reverse complement strand
AGCCTTCGTTTTCTTTTCTGGCGTTCAATTAACGAATAAAAATAATCAAGTAGCAAAAATTCAAACATTACTTGGCAATATATTTCATTGCTGCGTTTAGACATAGTCAACTGCAATGCTAAGTGAAGGAAACATTCCAGAATATCATGTACGGAAATTAAAAGTAAACATAACCCAATAAAGTTCGTACCACAGTAGTAACACTTTTCATGTTCATAGCGTAGATACAGATAAGAGAACTGCATAGTGCACTAGGCCTAAGAGTAAGCTATGGAATCTGGATCTGAAAATTTCTGCTAACGAAGTTAAATTTCCCTTTCGCTACCTTCCAAGGACTGCATTCTCCCTCCTGAACAAATTTTTTATCTTGCCTTCACCGACTATCCATGCCCATTTTGAGCAAAATTAGTTCTATTCAACGTGAAAACAAGCACAATATAGGTCTCACACGTTAGTAACTCACTCTTCGTACAATATTTATGCTTTTAAACACTTGAAATTAGGAAGGGTTTGACCAGCATCTGACTTTTAGGATGGATAACGAAATTCGACAATTGATCATCAAGATGAAGATATCTTTGGTTTGGTAGTGCCTATGGCCGAAATACTTTAAATTCAGAGTACTGGTGGCAATAATACTGTTACTTTCCAAAAATAATCTCACAACTTTTAATTTCAACGATTCTATCGGATCCTGCCCCTTTAAAAAGTCAACCATATTGTCCGAAGTATCTCTATACAGTTTCGAAAATATAGAACTAGACAGCAGTCTTTTGGTCTCCAGCCTGGGTTTGTGCACGTCTTTTAAAACATTTCATACTTCATGACTTTTTGTTTGCGTGGTTGTTGTTACTTTTATTGATAGTGCCCTTCCACACAGGAAAAAAAGTTATTCTCCTTTCTGTTTGATGAAACTGGACTGTGGTTTAATGATTATTTCATTCCTGTTCTTTGTAGAAGACTATGTTTAAAATTGATCCACATTTTATTTCATTCTAGAGACATGGAATCATCAACAACGGCAACAATTCTATTTCTAATAACTTACCTCACGCAGTACGCTTGTAATTCTGATATCAAGTACTTAAAATCCGATGGTAGTGCTGTTGACCTGAAAAAACTTCAAGAAAAGTATCGTGGGCCTTGCAGGGCGGTAAACATTACTTTGATTGTTCGAAGAAAGCTGTGCGAACCCGCTCGAGTGCCTAATAGATTTTGTGGGGGATTCTGTACATCGGTCGTCTTTCCCAAAAACGATTACTTTTTAACATCGTGTAAAGTATGTAAACCTAATAAAGTGAAGAAAACGAAGGTTCGCCTGCATTGCCCTCTAGATCCAGTCAAAAAGAGAAGACACAAGTTTGTTGATGTCGTAGAAAGTTGCACATGCGCAAAGAGCAGCTGTGGCATGAATCTGCACAACTATCGCTCAAAATCGTTCAACACTCAACAGGGGCTTCTATCGTGGCTTGGGTCATGACGAAAACATGGCTGGCAGCAACCATGGGCAAGAACAGCAGGCCCCAAAGAAATGCTTGAAGAAAAATCAGCCTGATTTTGTAGACTGAAGGTCCAGGAGTTTCTCCTGCGCATGCATGGAAGTCATTTTCACTGGACACCATTTTAAGTTTCTTGAAGCACGCAAGCAACTCGTGAACTGGTAAAAAGGCATGTCTATTCTCATGACCATTAGACAATATGTACATTTGTGTTCAGTCACCAATGCCATGATGTGGATAAGTTTAAACCTATATATACAGCCGAGGTGGCTTTTTTTCTATGCTAGCTGTAGAATTCAACTCATTTTCTTATCAATACATTTACAACCCTGACGTTTTAATAGGAATCAGATGCAATGGTCAATTGTCAAACAATGGGCAACAGAGTTGAGTCGTATCTAGAAAGTCCATGCATTTTACCTTCTACTTCACTAACCTATTTCTTTATCTTGACCCCTTCTGAACCACTATAGTCGCCTTTTCTGACTTTGGAATCACATAGATTTCAAAAGCGGGCGTTTGTTCGAAGCATGGCATTATTCTATGGCATTATTCTAACCCTATTTTCCCTATTGGCGGTGACCTTTTTGCCCCACACCTACTTGTTTTCGCTCATAAAACCTGAACTGCAGAAAGGATTTCAACGAACATTCTTCTAACATTCATTAAGAAATCGAATTCGGCAAAAAAAAATGATTTAAGCTCATTGGCAGGAGCCTGTGTGACATCTTATCGAAGACAAGGTGATAAATTTTTGAAATATTGAAAATTTCAAAACATTGTTTTTTGCCATTATGTGAACGTTTTTGGTGTATTTGTTGGTTATCGTGCCGACAAGTGCAAAGATTTTATGGAAAAGAAGATGGATCAAAGATTCCTATCGTCTCTTCCTAGATGTTGAAAATTTTGGTTGATTAATCTGTCAAGTTCTATCAAAACTCATTAATCTAAGTCTTCAAGGAGCCAGATAGACTGTGAGTTTCGGGACTGTTTGAATCGGTATTCACTGGCTCAAGAAGAGACCTTCTGATTATGAAGCAAAGATACACACACGAAAAAAATATGCGACCTTTTATCGTCAAAAATTCATAATGGAGATCTTATTTTTCACGTTTTGTACTAAAAGCATTGACACTTCTGACCGAACTGGCAAAAATGTGTTTGGATGGTAAGAAATGAGGTTTACCAACAGCATGCTGCGCCAGCATGATCAATGCGCCAATGCAAGATTAAATGGGGTTGCGTCACACTACTCCAATAAAAGCTTCATAACTTTTGAAGTACACATTGAAATGAGCGGAAATTTAGGTACAATATGCGTGAAGAGTAAATATTAAATGCTACAAAGATTTAGGCACAGCAATGATGCTAAATAAAAGTTGCCACAAAAATTCTGAAAGTGAGATAAATATACATCCCCCAATGATGCAACATTTACCCTAATGGTTTTAGTACGTTCTTTCGACAAAAATCTCTCGTGGACCTAAAAGCACGATTTAATACTCAAGACATAAAAGTATATCATGGGCTATTGCTATCATAATGCTTGACTGCTACAGTCCTGCACAAAATTTATCGAAACATGTTCAGAAAAATTCCCTCCCCCCTCCCCCCTGGTATCAATGTTCAATTTTCGCATAAGTTTACTTAACCATTGCTATGCTGAAACCATCGCAATGTAACTCAACATTGACTAAGGGAGGAGGGGGAGGGGAGAGACTGTCTGTGTCTCATCAAATTATGTCCCGGGTTGTAAACAATGGATGCCACCTTTTAACCCTACTTTTACTGACCTCTTCCCACCAGAAAATTTCTACAAACGTCTTAGCGACAAAAGCAAAAGCGCTGAAACTATAAGATTTTTAACAATAGATGCAGTGAATAGCTAGACCCCAACAGCTTTCATGATAAGGGAATCTTTCCTGGTGTACATAGGAACCAAGCTTTTTCTGAAATAGCAGTTTTTAGACCAATAAGGCCAGTACTCATAAGAAAGCAGCACTTACCCTATTTTACATGGGCTTTTTTCGCGTTGAATATCATTGGGGGAGGGCCTGAGAGGACCCCCTACCTAAAGCCTAAAATGCTTAACCAATGGTAGTGACACTTGGCATGTGTGTTAATCAACTCTTATAGATTACATTTGCATAAAGTAGAAGTCAGTGACGTAATTATTTCATTTTTTTATGCCATAAGATACAATAGGTGGTGCGGTAATTTATGCAAATTATTTTTTTGTTACTTTTGAACAGGAAAATGCTAATTTCGCCGGTTTACCTCTTATCTATTGTCGTTTGCTTCTTTCCCAACCCTAAGTAGATATGTCCCTGTCCCCTTAGAATCAATGTTATGTTGCCAGAGTTAGTTGAGCATGGACAAAGGTGAAACGAAATACAATACTGAACTTGGGGAAGGGAATTATCCATTTTGGCTAAGATATTCTGTCCGGGATTGCAGGTAGCAGTGGAGGAGGCATTTGGCAGTTTAGCTTCATTGCCTCAACGTTGAGATAAATCATTGGCAAAGGAAGACCCGTTTAATTTCCTATAACCTTGTTTTTGTGTAGTCACATTACGTCGACGAAAAATTATGTTACTTCAGGGAAGTTTCTTTTGTGAACAAATATACCAACTCTTCTGATATCTTTACAAATATATATAGAAGACAGAAAAAAGTCGTTGACTATCGATTCTAATAAAAAAAAGTGTAAAGAAATACCAAAGTTAGTCATGTTCCACAATATCTACGAAAATGCTTCCGCCATGCGATCAGCTAGTGGCATCATCACGTGTTCTTCATAGTGCACAGGGTCATAAGGGAACTTCGAGTTTCCAGTCCCTTCAGGATATGAATCTGTGAGTGGATATGCATTGAGAATAGGGAATCCAGCATCACAGAATGCCCCTGTGGCATATGCGTTATATAATTGCACACGCTGAAAGTAAAAAAGTGTGAATTAATCACATTGAAAAAAGTAGCAGCAAATTTTTAGAACAGTGTTTTGTAACTGAACTATAGCGCTTGGATTTACTCAATGATGCCTTCAACGTGCAACGCTGCAGTTTTCAGAAAGTCCCAGAATACCACCAAAAAACTGGTCTTCAAATACGTAACGGGAAAAGTTCTACTGTCTCGATCAAGTTAAAATTCAACTAAAAACAACTGTTTCGCATTGAGGCTAAAGTATCAATTTATACTGAAATCTGACAATCTGTTACAAATCAATTACCTTCTACGCTCAAACAACCATCACCAGCAAACGTAAAACTGATGTACACACAAAACAATCTATGATGCTCACCTGTGAAGTCATAAATCTTCTGGAATGCAAGTTAGGCATGGAATATTTGTGTCGATTTAAAGACGTCGATGCTCTCCACACCATACGAGCTCGTACTCCGGGGTTTCTCCGAAGTTCAATAATTTTTGCTATCAAGTCTTTAAACTCTTCAAATCTTGTAGCTTCAGTATAATGAAGGCCATAATTGAAGACTAAAACACTTTTTTCATTCATGGCTGGATGAAATAATGCTTGTTTTAGTTCCTCAATAACACGAGACACGTTAAACCCATTGTCATCCCATGTTTGCTTCACAATGGACGAATTTACTCTCACGTAGCCTCCAACTGTTAAATTGTAGTTTTCGAGACTGTAGACCCAATTATACGTGTAGAAGCATAAACGGAAGATCTTTCTGCATAAGTCATGTTTCTTGATGGAATAGTAAAATTTTGATGAGACCGAATCTCCAAAAATCCACAGAACTCCATCTTTGTTGACAGTCGGAAGAAGTTTCGTGTTGCCTACAAATGTACGCATAACAGTAAAATATCGCATTTCTTTTACTTGTAAAATAGGTCTGAACTACTCCTATTGTTTCCGTCTCACTCCGCCACAAACGAAATTAAATTTTTCTACCATTCGAGAGCAACAAATTAGGTCGGTATGCCTGACAGATAGTTCTTTTTTAACTTTTGAAAATTAATATTTTGGCAATCTTAGAGCGACTACAGGGCAGGGCAGCATTTTTTTAAGGTCGTGGCTTGCAATCGTTTAAATTTTCTTGTAATTTATAGAACAAAGGGCGTAGAATTCAGTCCACCAGTGTAAATTGGTAGAAACTGCAACAAGGCATTAGACACAAGTGGTTTAACACCAGCAAAAAAATTATTAAAGCAATTTCAATGCTAAGCACAAATTTTGTTAAAAGCCTTAGAAAAGCTATTCTTCATTTTGGCCGAAAAAGGCCTTTTGTGCCAAATATTTTGTCCAAAATGGTAGATAAATTGTTTCCTAGAGCCCTGTGGCAGCTGACCCAAACCTAGTGTGCATTTCTTGTTAACTTCTGTGCTAATGGAATGAGAATCATGAAAGATAACAAATAAGCTATAGCCACATGTACAATAAAATAAAAATAAACATATTACATGCTTTTTTATAAACACCAGTAAATCGAAAATGAACCTCAGTAGTGCTTAAATTTTGGGCAATCGTAGCCTCAACTGGTGCTTAGGTGGTGCCTATTTAAAATCATCTATGAATGATCTGAATTGGTTAAAACAAGGCTTCAAGTTAATTCGTCAGACTGTTGTACTGAGTACACTCTCGTTTTTACAGTATGCAGTGAACATATTGTGCTTTGAGCAAATCAAGAACTGTTTTTCACGAAAGGCTTATTTGAGAGAAAAGAATAAGTGAGAGAATAAGTGAGGCTGAGGCTGGGTTGGTGCTTAGCTGGTGGTCAGATATTTGATGAAATCGAGGCTGGTGGTGCTTATAGTGCTGGTGCTTATAAAAAAAGCGTGTAAAATCAAGCTTCTATGATTCAAAAAGGCTCCCAATATCACAAAAAAAGCAGTCAATAAATGATCTAACTCAGCAGATATGACTGCCATTTTTAAGACCGAATTCCAAAGAAAGAAAAAACTGCTGGAAAAATAATCAATATCAAAAAGAAATAATTCAACGATTCATAGCCCATGCTTTTGTTCATACGTATTGACAGTCTGTAGAACACATTTCCCAAATCAAAAGTTACCAACTTTTACACCAAGGTAGCCAAGTAGAGTAGTTCAGCCATCTGCCGAAGCCATCAAACAACATCAAACATTTGCCGTTGGCCTTGCGACAGGCGTGGTCGTGAACTGAAGTCATATCTGCCCAAGAAAGCAAAACACTCGTACTGAACACACGGAGAAACATGAGCATTCAGGCAGTATGATGAATATTTTGACTTAAATTTGGCTGCTTTCTGATCTTCAAAAGACTATTATGAGGTTTCCAAATGAGGTTTCATGTACCGGCAAATCTGACTAAAGAATAAGCAAAAAAAAATTGGGATTTTCTAGCACTTTTATCTCAACTATCCAGCAAAATTTCACCATTTCATCTTTTGATTTTCGTGCTGGTTAGAAAAATAGTCCTACAGCATCCTCTGGAGTTCTCCAAAAACTGATAAATCCTAAAAAATAACCATCAGTGCGAGATTTAGTCATATGTCGCCACATACATTATTTTTACTGTCTACCATAGATCAGATATCGTCAACTATGTAGCCTCATACATTATTTTTACTGTCTACCATAGATCAGATATCGTCAACTATGTAGCCTCATACATTATTTTCACTGTCTACCATAGATCAGATATCGTCAACTATGTAGCCTCATACATTATTTTTACTGTCTACCATAGATCAGATATCGTCAACTATGTAGCCTCATACATTATTTTTACTGTCTGCCATAGATCAGATATCGTCAACTATGTTGCCTCATATATTATTTTTACTGCCTACCATAGATCAGATATCGTCAACTATTATGGATAACAACTCTAATAAAGTCACACAAAGGACGAACTAAATTACTCCACAAACTTCAATTGCGCTACTTTTTTTAACTATACTGCATTTTCCAACACTGTGTCTATCTTTCCATTTACGTGCTGGATATAATTTGGAGAAACTTTGATCACATTGGGCGTTGTTTTCACCAGTCAGCAAAGGGAACGTAGGAAAATCTGAATTCCCGTCTGAAGGAGATCTGCCAGGATACTTGCGATAGTAGTGTATGTCTCTTACCTTTGGTCTCAGGAGGTACGGAGAATGATATTTCAGAACCTCCCCATAACTTCTTGTTGATAAATGGTATTTCTTTCAGCAAGATGCCTTGTTTTTGTTCTTTTCCTTGGATGTTCCCTGGAAAGAACAATAGGTACATTTTTTGAGTAAATAGCGCCAGATTGCAAAGCAGCATTTTTTTTGTCCATGCACGCATAATTAGGGCATGATGCCTTTCTTCTAAAATTCGCGAATTTTAAATTTCCAAATTCGGATGTCGTACATTAGGCGTTTTTCGTTGGCTGACTTTTTCTTCCTTCTGTACGAGCGGCGCTAGTTATAAGAGAGATAGGGAGTGTTCAAACAGGTATTGGTAATTTAGGACGGGAAAGAATTTTTCATGTACCGGCAAAAGCTAAGATTATAAAATTATTTCACATTAAAATTTCTGCGGAATGGGATGGATCATGAGGTTGAAGAAGTTTGTTTCGTCCACTATTCTCAAAAGCAGATGTTGATTATATCAACCATGCAAAATGACGCCTGAATAAACAAACTTCTTTGGTGGTCTAGAATAGCCACGATCTTGTCAGAAGATCGTTACCTTTCTGGAACCAAGTAACAGGCGGTTCTTTCATTCCTTTGCAGAGTGTGTACTCTAAAGAGATATCTAAATAATATCTCCCCGGTTCCAAAACAAGAAATTTGAATTCATATGAACCGTTCCACATATCAGTCTTTAGTACTGGCATAGAGGATACACCACGAACAAAAACACGCCAATAATCTCCTCCGAATAACTTCTTTGTCCCGTTCGGGAATTGAGATTGCAGAATGATTCGACTGAAAGTTCCTGCTGGGCGGATATCCCACAATGCAATGTAACTTGTGTCAACATCAGTTCGGCCATTAGATACCACCCATGGTACTGCTTCATCCGACATCCAGGTCATATTGCAATACTTAACTACATGAGAAGTGTCAAATTCAGCTTTCATCACGGATTCCCAATCTTCTACAAATTTTACTTTCGGATCCCATTCACTTTTGCTTGGAAGTTGTTGATTGGCTACAAACAGCCTCCTGACTGAAAGCATGCGAGGAAGCTCGTCTGCGGGCTGTATAACATTTACCAATTTGTACCAATTGTGATAGAGAATTGTCAGAAGAAAGGTCAAGAGAATAACACGGATGTACCGCTCACGAGTTCGCCATGGCGGCATATTTTCGAAAATCATTCCAAATCGAGCTCATTTGTGGTTTCCATCGCTCTTGAAAAGATACGCAAGATGAAGGCTTTTTCCACTCCTCACTTTATCGGAATTTACAGCTGGATCACTGTAAAAGCTTTTGATTTGAGAACATACTGTAGTGTATTTCTAGAATTAGTATTTTGTTCAAACATACAAGTTTGATGAAATCACTTTAATTCTTCCTCAAGAACGAAATCACAATCTTCTTCGCATATTTGTAAATCCCAACTACAAACACAGGATTTGTGATCAATATTTCACTTCAACGATTAAAATACTCGGCCTCCAATAACAAAAATTATTGCAACCTCCAGAAATTTTGCAGCTTTGCGCAAGCATGAGTATATTTTACTCGGCACAGGCATGATTTCTCATGCGGCAAGAATCACTTCAGACCTAATATGCGACTTAATTGTTTACAGCTACTAATGATAGCAACCTGACGCAGACCAGCGGCTACTGGCAGTTCTGAAAGTTGTTTCAAATCGAACTTTTGAGCTACATAGAAACCTAGCTGACTTTCAAGCCTACGCAGCAAAGCCTTTTTGAGGGTGTATGAAGAGGGGGAGGGGGCTAAATTAGCTCTGATTTTAGGTAGCTTCCCATGAGCACAAAATACTTCATATACGTCCTGGCAATAGTATTAATTTAGTGGGGTTAGTACAAAACAATCGCCCACTTCCCCCACCGTCCACCGCCCACTTCCCCACCGCCCGTGATCCACTTCCCTTCCGCCCACAGCCCACCGCCCCACTTCCACACCGCCCACAGCCCACCGACCCACTTCCCACTTCCCACAGCCCACCGCCCCACTTCCCATTGACCACCGCCCAGAAATATAACTTCCCTTGCTGAAGCATAAAATCAAGACCAGAAATAAAATCAAAAACGAAACTGTAAAAGGCATTAAAACTTCATGAAATGGATCACATTGTCCATTTGATTCCACCAGTGACAGAGAAAGCTTTATATTGATTTCACTGAAGGGGTGGGGCGATGGAACCACCGAACCACCCTTCCCCCTTGTAGAAAACATTTAATAATTCTGATACAGCTATTGCTACGAAATGATTCTATCTGCTAAACACCTTGTAATATCTTTAGAAAATTTATTGACATCTGGAACATATTTCCTCACTTACGTAGGTCAAATTACTTTTGCCTAGAGTTGTAGGGGGGGGGAGGGGGGTGGTTGCGTGATATTTTTTCAAATGAGCTCTAGCAGCAATTTTTCATGATTTTACCGGAAATTAATGTAAAATAAATAACGCAGCTGAAGATAAGCCTGCCAAACCATTACATCGTTGAGAAAGCGATAGAGGCCACAATCCATGCAAGTTTCAGACAAATTGGTTTGGGTGTTCACCATCT
>JAOBRC010760338.1:0-10185 GCA_027575255.1 Scolionema suvaense | reverse complement strand
AATTAGCATAGGTGTAATGGACTAGAAAGGAGCGCTATGCAAAATCGATTACTTCGAAGTCACTGGTGCAGTTAATGCATACCCTCTGACATGAATATTGTAAAAGGTGACACACCATGAAAGCAAGTGAAGCACAGTGCGTTTGAATTGTGGAGCACACTGGATCATGTTGCGTTCCGAAAATGATATAAGTCTAGCCCGGTAGAAAGTGAGTTTAAAATAAAAGCAGGTACTTACCACAGTGCCACTTCCAGGATTGTAAAACCGTTCAATCAGCCCAACTGTTGTCGACTTGCCACACCCTGATGCACCAACAAGAGCAACCTTTTGGCCAGGCGCAATCGAGAGCGAGAGACCTTGCAAAACAGGCACGTCGGGACGGAAGGGGTAATTAAACATGACATCCATGAAACTGATTTCGCCTTTTGCATGATCCTTCAATAGACAATTGTGAGTTCAATAAGCACCACTCACGTGAAGACAAAACTATGATACAGGTTATATAGCTTAAGTCTCAGGAGTAGCGAACCAGTTCTTCCATGCAGCAGAGTCTATAGTTTTAAAACATTTTCCAAGCGGAGGGACAAGAAATGATGTACTACCACCACGCACATGTTTGTTTCGAATCCCTGGATGAAATTTGCCTCAAGCGATCTCTAAGATTGCACCCTTACATTTTGCCATCGTGCAGCATGTGGATAAAACATTTTGCAGACTATTATCCACCTCATATCCAGGAGAATAGGTCGAAGTGACTTCGCTCTGAATTGTTACAAAAGAACAAGGGAGTCCTTCGCAGGTGCGGCTGCCAATAATCAGACTTATGTTCACATACCACGGATTGGGAGTTCTATTCGTCAAGCATGTTCACTAAACATCATCGGCTTGACTGCTCCTGGGGTTTAACCCTACAGAGTATGGGCTTTTTCAGGTAGTACAGAGTATGGGGGGGAGGGTGGATTCCAGCCCCCCCTGCTAACTTCTGTAATAATGGTGCCACACCCACAGAACGTGGTAGAGATAAAGAAGAACATCTCATTTCACTATTTCAGGACTGAAAATGTCCTTGGTATATTGCATTTGGATGCTACAAGTGATCATTGACAGGGCACTTATCAGTGCAGACATGGGCTTTTGTAGGCAGCCCTATGGGAAATTCTCCTACCGCTGCCGGGAAAATTTTGATATCTCGAGAACCAGGATAGATATTAATACGAAATTTGTTTTAAATGAAAGCTACATAAATTTTTGGAAAAGTCAGCAAAAACCAAGCCCTTCAGGCTTGGTAAAAATTTTTTACACGAGAAAAACATGCAGAAGGGTGGATTCCACAAAGATACTCTGTAGGGTTAAGGTTTGTGCAGTTCGATGTGCGCATTTAACAAGCTTCGTAAACGCAAAAATTGCATAAAAGCAATGCATATTTGCTATCAATGAACCATGAACTAAGAAACATGTCTATCAAGCACAAGTACCGGTTTCAATCCTTCATCACTGTAGGCGTCAATCGGTGGACGTCGATCAAACAACTTGAAGATTCGTCCAGCGGCCACCTTTGCTGACAGATAATCAGGAGCAAAACTAAGTGCTTGTCCTGCGATCATGGATCCGTATGTAACAACAATAACCATCCTAAAAATATATTAGAATCCATGCACTATTTATACAAGAAAGACAACTTGGGCCTTGAGGAATCTTTTACTAACTCACGCTTTTGATTAAAATGGTATTAAATATAATACATAAGATACTTCATACCAGAGAAGCTTGGTTCTCCTGATTGAGTACTAATGAGAATATGAACGCACTTTTAAGCACGCATGTGACGTAGACCAAAGGGACCAAACAGTAGGCATTTACGTGAATAGGAATCTTCTTGAAGTAAAGGAACAATGACCACACTTTGGGGATGTCGTTTCTTATTGTACAAAAGCTTTTGTTCAAAGTCATTCTGGTCTGGGATCATTTCAAATACTATCGTTGAAGACCAGTGATTAGGCCTTTTCGCAAATCTTGAACATGCAATGGGATGTGAGATGAGCAGGGGACATATTTTAAAGTGACAAAAGCAATGGCCTTGTACAATCATCAGTTTTTTTCTGTAATACAGCTATAGCATCTACCAAAACTACAGCAGGTATTTCCCTGCGTGCTTCTTCCTGATGCAAGCAACGTCAAAATCAAAAGCGGCGGGAACAAAGCAGAAGAGGCGCAATGTACCTCAATGAAGTAAAATGCACAATAGGGCCATTAGATCCATCATTAGCTGCTGCTCATCAGGAGCTAATTTTTTTCTCCTTCGCGTGCAAAAAAGGTAGCGATTATCTGAAGAGAGGTCGATTGCTCTCGTTAAGGTAGAACTAATAGACCTTTCCGCTAGTCGTCATCATGCAATGCATAGTGGAACGGCCAGGGGGGACATAGAAATAAATGTTACTGTGACAAAAGAAACGGTCGTGGGTATGTCAGCCATCGTGACAGAGATTTTGCCCCCTGACTGTTCCACAGTTCATCACGTGATGACCACGTGCAAAAAAGATCTACTGCTGCTGCAGTTTCTGATATCAAGCAGCCCAGTCACACTTCAAAGTTGCTCTCCAGTCATAACAATGACAATAAACTACTGCAGGTTTCTCGTGGTTTGGAATTTTAGTGAGCTCAACCCTCTGCTTGTCCTTTAGCACCAATTTATAAGTTCTAATTGCACTTTTCTTGAATTGTACTGATATGCATGATGACGAGTATCAATTAAATAGAATGACGAGGAGTGTCAGTTTTGGGAAGTGACCTTGTAGATATACCGCCAAGTTCTCGTTCTACTGTTTGCATTTTATTATGTTTGTGCATGAGGCATGTGAGACTTGCTCTTCTCTATCATGTTCAGTTTGCTTTACTGTGTCTGCTATGTGGGTTTATGTTGAGTTGGCGGCCATATTGACTATCGCAGAGTAAGGAGAAAGATTGCTCACAGCAGCTTTGTGTTTTTGATGGCTTTATAAAACTAGTACTGATTTGTGAGAAATAAAAAACAGAGAAGTGGATGAAGAGAAGAGTCAATGCAATATTGTCCTATCTTATCGGTGGAACTTTTGTCGGGGCAAAGTAAGGATTTTTCGATTGGTTCACGAAAATTTCGCCTGACCATACAATTTCTCCGAATGAATAATTTCACCCATGCTTGTTAACATTTCCTGGGATGAAGTTGAGCGAATAACTGATCGAAATTTTGTTCGTCTGACAAAGATTCCCTCGATATATGATGAAATCTATTTCGCATATTATAATCAAGTTCTACATGGATCACTTGTGTCTGTGGGTGAAGAGGGTACAAAGATTATCCCCGACCTAAAAATCAACTTAAAGCCAGCAATCATTTTGTTAAAATTTGAGCAAGTCTTTGTTATTCATGAGATTGCACTTATAATGACCAGGAAATGATTCACCCCTTCCTTTGAATTTTCGGTATGTTCTGTCAACCTGATTGATTGCATAGAGGGCACACTTACTGCAAGATGAGGTTAAAGGTAGAAACTGTTGGATGGAGCGAATAAACATGATCTTCACTACTGAACGAAAGTTGAATGACAGTGATGGATACATTGCTTACTTGAAAACTTCATCAAATTTGAGTTCTTCGTCTGCAACCAGTTTGCCACCAAGAGAGAAAGATGCTGCATTTGCAAACAGAGAAATACACCTCGACATGCCGAAAGCTAGTCCATAGATATGAGCTTGCCGCTTCGACTGCCTGTAGTTGAGAAAATGACATAAAA
Organism: Scolionema suvaense; assembly: GCA_027575255.1. Classification (NCBI taxonomy): domain Eukaryota; kingdom Metazoa; phylum Cnidaria; class Hydrozoa; order Limnomedusae; family Olindiidae; genus Scolionema; species Scolionema suvaense. The sequence continues at coordinate 6,412 of JAOBRC010760338.1, read as the reverse complement.
CGTTCATTACGGAAGCAATACATAGGTCTGAAATGAATTGATCCATGTCTATGCATAAGGTACAGTGACGACAAATTTAATGCACAAGCTTTGATCAACACATTTCTTTCGTACAGTATGCCATGCACTTTAGCCTTATTTCACTTTACTAGGAACTGATCAAACCTAGAAAAGATTTTGAGACTGTTCCCCAAAGTGCCAACATCGTAAAATTCAACAATTCTGAGGTAGCCAGAGCATTGCTAGTCCACGGAAGCTATTTTCTACTTCCTTGTTTAGTCACAAGGATCACATTTAAGAGAGTCTCCAAATATCAGTGAAAATGTTCGAAGCAAAATTGGAAGACATTCAGCTAGATCACTTTTGTGAGATTAGATGTCTGTGCTCGTTGAAAAAGAAATACTAATTGTATTGCTACGTCTCATGTTTCCTACGCTGTTTTGAATCCACGGTTAATTGCCATGCTGGTAAGCTCAGACTTGCCGCATGGCTTATAGTCTATCAGTGCGTAGGAAAGTGTTTGTTGTTTTTTGATAGGGGAGAGCAGTCAGAAAATGGAAATTTCAATCAAATCGACAATTATTGGTGGGATTCAATTGGTCTTACTGAAATCTTCTAATCCAATTAGTTGTCGCATGGTGACGGTCAATATTTATTGTAAACTCCACGTGGCTCCAAATCAGAGAAATATTCATCTACTCTAGAGAACTGCAATGTTAAGGACGCTGTATTGATGCATAGATCAGTTCTTTTTAGCCTGAATTGCTGATTGCAGCATGGCATTTAGTGACAACTATTCCTAGTATACACTATATTGAACATTCTGATATTGACGTATAAATTGAATCAATCAATAATAAGAGACATGCACGAGTTTGATTGTACACAAGGTGAGCTTTATGTTGCAGGCATCAATAAATTTTGGCTCAGGCTGGTGATGTATTTAGCCAAACTTCATTTTCCAGTCTCAGTGATGCAGAAATAATGCCTAGATTAGCCATAGTCATTTTTGTTTTTCCAAATGCACATAATCCAGGATCCTGCATGTTAGACGTGTTCAAATTATATTTCTTTTTGTAGGTTCGGAACTTTCACTTTTGATGAGGCAATTTCTAAACCAGCAGGTGAGGTTGAGGTTGAGCTGAAATTTAGGTAGGTGATGATCGAGAGTTTGGATAATATCAGCCCAGCACACCTCTACAGCCTGTGATGCTTGCAAAAACGATACAAATGGAGTTGACCAGTAACTAACCTATATGGAGGATATAACAGTTGCTGGAACTTATGTACAAAGAATCCTTCTTTCCCCAACGAAGCAACAGTCCGAATGTTCATTATTCCTTGTGATGCGACCTAAAAGAAAGCAAAAGTTGTTTGTCAAGATATTTGATATGCTGATATTTGATACGTTGATATTCTGGCAAAGCAAAACAAGAAAAACCGTTCTCTTACAGCTGGCAACATAAAATCGTTGTATAAATATAAAACACTCACGGCACTAGCTTCGATCAGTCTCTTGCCCTCAGATGATGCGAAACTCTTAAATCGTCTTCCTCGAACCATTCCACCGAGAAGAAGAAGAGGAAGGAAAGCAAGGATGACCAACGTCAGCTTCCAGCTGAAGTAGAACGCCATGATCAGAGCTCCTATAGCAGTCACTGACACCTGTACCATCACATTTAGTCGAGAGCTGGTTGCCTGGGAAGGAATAACAGGTCAAAATCAAAATTGCACACTATAACCATAGCGTGTCCACAGAGTCCTTGTTTAGATTTTTGGTGTTACTGAGATATGATGCTAAACGTTGTTATAAGTAAAAGTGGTGTGTGGACCATAAGATTCAACTTGAGTTGATTGAGGGTCTGCTTCATGTACCACTCATAAAAGGTTTTTGCGATTACAATTTGTCTGCACTTTCAAGATTTCATTCTCTGAATATAAAAATCGTGTACACGAAATCATATGCACAATAGTGCCGAAATTTCCGCATGCCATCTCAGTGAACTGATTTTGCACATTTTATCAGAGTATAGAGAACGTTTAATATGCATCTTACCAACCGCTTAATAATATACCTTTTCACAGTTTCGGCACTACCCTTGGACTTCTCCCGTTTTCACAGGTAAACCAAACAATTACAGAAAAAACACATCTGTAGCGCACTGTAGCAAACAGGTGGTAGTGTCATTATTAGGCAAAAGGGAGATCTTTAGAGAAACGAAAATACATTTTCGAAAAAGAAAAACGTTAAGTACCGTAATGCTTCGACTAGAAAAGCTAATTTCACGTACAGTCGATGTTATATCGAAACTGTGAAAACCTTCAGCCCTTCCCCGCTCCTATATGCATCCATTTAGAGCTGAAGCATAGCATCATCTTCAAATATTACTAACATACCCCACGAACACTGGAGGCATCACGTGCCAAACGTGCTGTTAGATGACCAGTTCCATGATATGGATCATCGAAGTATGATATGTCCTAAAATGGTAAGTTAGGAATCAGTTATTGACCAGATACCATAGTTCTGCATGTGACTGTATCGAACACAAGAACACACCGCAGGCCCAAAGGACGATGAAGCAAGTACCTTGATGGCTTATTCACACCATCCTAATTTGACGCAGGCCCTTATTCCAGCTCTTCGGAGTGAAACCTAGTTCAAATGCTTGAAACATACGCTCGAGCGCCCTTCCTTACTACTACAGAAGCCAATTCAGGACCAGCGTAAGAAAGGCCAACAAGGTAAACAGTAGTTCACCTATGCCCCTGTCAGTCGACAAGATTTTGAAAACCTTAATTCGCGTATGTACCTAAAGATATTAAATAAAGACTTGCAACAACTAGACCATATGCTCAAAACAATAGTGTGGCTCAACAATCGTTGATTGGCTGGAAGCTTACATTCCTTCCATAGCAAGATGTTCTATCTCAAAAAAGGATCTTTAGCTAACTTAAATATAACAAATTTTGGGTTAAGCAATCTGTTACAGTTGATCTACAAGCGACTAGAAATTTCTCGGGTATGCAGAGCAGCAAACGAAAATTGTGTCATCAGAGTGTCGAATCATATTAATGTGCAGATTCTGACACTTACCTGTCGCAGAATTGATTTGAATGCCATTTCTCTCAGTCGCCTAGTCAATTTCTCTCCAGCTTTGCCGAACAAGATGCTCTGGTAGAAAGACAATAAAGGTATATTTTATTAGGGGTTAGACGACCCCCCCCTCCTTTCTGTTAGGGGGGAGTATGCGGGCACCCCCATTTTTAAAACGCCGTAGAAATAAAAAAAAAACACAAAAGCACAAACTATGTATACGATCTTAGTTCTGTTTATGTACTATAGAAAAATGCTAAGATTTAGTCGTCATGTAACTAGATTGGCTAAGGTCAGCATCTTTCCGATGACGTCATCAGATTTTGTGATTTTCTTTGAATGTCAATATCTCTGGAACTACTCGTTGGGCGAAGATAGTTGACCACTCATTTTGTTTAGATCAATGAATGGATTTCAGAGAGTGCAACAAAAAGTACCTGTAATGCATAATTAGTGAATTTCACATGATGTCACAATGCTCAATTGTACTAAAAACAATAGAGAATATTTCTGTCACCAGTATCTAGCCTGTGTCATAGTTTGAAGTGAATTGCTTTACTAGAACGGAAGTTATAAAGAATTTCATTTTTGAGTGTTTTGTATAGGAAACATAGGTAAATTTACATATACCTTCCACAAAAGTTTCATAACTTTTGTCAACCTGGTCACACAACCATGAAATTTTCAGAGAATTTTCTTCAATAAATTTGGTTCGCACATGAGGCCCATTTTTTTCTTAAATTTAGCTTCTACAAAAGTGGGGGTAAATTTACCCCCGCCCTAATAAAATAGGATTAATACTACTTTGTTATATATTGACTAGCAACTTAAGGCAAAAAGTGAGTAGAAATCTTCAAAATAGGTTTCTTCAGAAACCGATGGAAAGAAAAAAACACGTCAAACGTAAAATTGCTCTCGTCCCTTCTATTTCAGGTATACTGCTGAGTGAAAAAATTATGGCACATAAAAAAAATTCATACAGATGGAAAATTCCGGACATAAGCAAAAAAAGGCGGAAAAATAGACAGATCCTGATCTGAAACAGCATTCATGGGCATTTCAGTAAAAACACACCATACCGAGAACAGTTGTCCGATGAAGTTGCTCACACCAAGCCCAATGAACAAGAGAGAATACTTTTTGCTCTCGTCTTCAAGTTCACCCGCTGGTAGCGAAAATGACTGGAACACAAAGACAGAGAAATTCAGTCAAAAGTCAACAGATCAATAAACAGAACAAATCAATCACAGTCAAGGGAATGAACTGAGAAGGAAGGATATTTTTCAACATTTTATTGAAACGCCAATGAATCAAGCTTTGTTATTGTCGCCCCCTGGTCTGCTAGAAGTTTGTGCATTGCATTCAATAGCGAGGATTTTGAAGTTTTTACCCCTGTTACACTGGGCTTTTATAGAGGCTTGAAACCCGCATAGGAGGGACCCCCCCCCAAAAAAAAAAAAACCGATAGGAAGAACCAGTGAGCATGAAACTTTGCAGATCTGCAGATTAGCATGCAATTAACAATTTAGAAGTTTGTCCAAGACTATCACCTGCTGGCTATGATGTCGTCAAAATTGTCACCAATGGTCAATTTATCTAAAAAATTTTCGAAACCAGTGGCCACAATTGGCAGAATTATAGAACAGAATGTAGTTAACATAGGAACATTAAAAGCAACAATATAACAGTCACCTGCGGCCTATAGCATCACTACAAATGACGAAAATTATCAGCTATTTAGCTATAGACAACAGAAAACCATCCAAATACTCCCTAACGTGATCTCTCATGTGTTTTGGTAGCTAGACTTTGTCTTTCCTGTACCGTTACTAGATTAACAATAAGCACTTATCTTGTTTTTGCATATCCATTTTTGCCCATATTGCCTTCCACAAAATGTCCAACCCATCCAGACCAAGCAACGAAACCCCAAGAACTTGCATAAAAGAGATGATGTACTTTGAGAAAAACCAATACCTGCGCCTCCCGCACAGTAAACAAATATCAAGTCCTCCTTTGCAGCAAATGCATTTCAAGAAAACACTTACTCTGATAATTTCACCAAATAATAATGAGAATATTATAGGATTGATTCCAACCATTGCAGAAAAGACGAAGCCGAAGCCAATGTACGGCCATTCTGGCTTGTTCACTTGTAAGATTCGCGAAAGAGGTGCAGGGGCAACTGGTTCTTCCTCAATTTCTTCCTTCTTTTGCTTCTTTGTCAACCTCTGGAAAGGAAAATATATAAATATTTCACTGACGTACATGTGTCACTAGCTACAGGACTGCACATAATGGATATTTAACCTCATCACAGAAAGTCATTTGTTAGAATCGATTTAGACGAAAATAGATCGTGCATTTTTATTGACATTTGCTCAAAAGGGTAGAGTGTCCGAATGTCAAAACTATGTTTTTGGAGAGTATGGATGTTTTTCGCCTGCCTAAAAGAAAGAACCATTTGCGATAATTGCTTAACTGTTTGATCAACTCTAACAACTTATAGAGAAAAGAAACCATGTCCACTCAAAGTACTGGACATGAAGGTGCGTAAAGGAAATCATTTGTAAGCAAGCATTTCAGGGTTATATACTGCATGAAAATGGACTGATTATGCAATTCCGCATGAAAGAAAATGTAGTGGTCACGTAGCTAAGCATAATCGCAGGCTAAATACTTGGCACAAAAGCTCTTTTTTCAAGCACAATAAAGAAAAACAAGCTTTCTAAGATTTTTGAAATTAAAAAAAAATACATTTCAATGACACTTATTGAAGAATTCTTGAAGCAAGCACTACCTTACACTAGAGATACCCTAATATTACCAAAATATGACTTTTCAGAAGTCTGATGGCCTAACTTTCTAATTCTGAAAATTCGATGTAACAACCTAATTATGGATATACGTACCCTTGAAGCCCATTTCGACTTCTTTTTCTTAACGTCTCTCACCGATTGCCTGTGAGATATCTCTCGCTCGATTCCTTTCACGATATCCAGGTTGTCTTGCGAACTTTCAAGTGTCGACTTTCTTCGGATTAACGCAATTTCAAGTAATGCATCTAGAAATGATAGCGTAAGACAGACTATACGTGTCATAATCATGCGCGTCTTACATTCCAAAACTCTTCTGGTTTCTATAAACAAAGCATTTGAATCTTGATATACTATTCCTAAACGAGAGAAACCTTTCATGGCTTTGCAAATCACATGAGTCACGTCGCTCTGTAGGCAAGATACAGTAACAATAATCCAACGAATTTCTTACCAATCTCTGCTTGACTCAGCATAGATCCTTTATCAGAGAGTTCTG
>JAOBRC010760227.1:0-10186 GCA_027575255.1 Scolionema suvaense | reverse complement strand
GTGAGCACTCTTCTTGTACACGTTTTGAAGTTTGATTTAGAGACCCGTTGTACTCGTCAGCTCTTTGAATTTGAAGGCAGGTGTGGCAGATGTCTAGTCTTCTGTTATTACATGCTGCATGCTCGCACTTTTCTATAGAACTGTCAATCATAAACCAAAACTAACGTTAGCTTTGCCTCCAATTCTGATTAATCACAGGTATCTAGCTGCCTCGCTTTCCAGGCGCATTAGCAGGTTACTATCTCATAAAGAAGGCGCACATGCCGACTGCGTGGGTTTGTTTTGGTTTGACGAATACAATCCGTCTTTAAGATTAATCATAGAATAAATGTCAGATTTTCCTGTCCTCTATTACGCTAATCTGCGGTCAATTCTTTTGCATATTTGGTGAGATCAATACATGACGACCTAATTTTGGATTGCTTACCTTGGAGACTGATATTCGTGACTGTTCCAATATGGTGAAGAATAAAACCTGCCAAAAAAAGAGTTGGGAACCTGTGAATAGAATTTCAAACATTTTCCACCTTTCGAAGCCGTAAATTCTGATTTATTCTTTATCCTCGTGTAGGTCATGGTGTTCGTGCATGCGCGGAACGCCACAGTGAAGACTGCGCTCGGGATGAGAGAGATGGCTAAACAGCAAGGTGATCTGATGGAGTTTGAAGTCGATAAAAACACTGCTTATGCTGCTGCTGAAAAGCAGGTATGGGAACTAGGAACAACTTAATTTTGTCATGTTATTATGCGTTTTGCTTGTTAGTAAACATATCATGTAAGTGAGCCTGATGACCTTCATCAAAATTGTTAGAATTGAATTCATCATGTGGCTTGGATTGGAAGGACAAGGGCATGATGCCTCCTTTACTTTCTATGGAGTATTTTCGGTAGCACCTTGCTATGTCAGTTCTTCAGGAGGAGATGTATCAAGTATTTTGGGAGCTGGTTTGGGATGGTAGCTCTGGAAAGTGTCTCTTGACGGTCCACAATTTTCGGTTAGTTCAATTGTTCTTTTCTCGGGGCAAACAATGTTTCATGACCCGAAGGTTTTTCTTGGACGAACCTTTGTGGCAGGAATTTCGTCACCCAGCCAAAAATTTGTTACTGTCACCGGAATATACTTTGTGAAAGATGCGTAACATGTGCATGTCCGCTCTTACCAAACTGGAGAATGCTAGATGCTGATTTCAAATTGTCTGCTTATTATCAATTTTGTCCTGACCATAATTAAAATTGGATTACATTGATCTGAATGCACAGGCACTTCTCGCAGTATACTTCAAGGATAGTTCAAGTGAAAGATTTTGCATCCTACAGCCGGTGACTGATAAAGAAGAAACGTTAATTGTTTGGCCAAATTATTGTTTCTATCTAAATTGCTGTCATCTGGCCAAACATATGTCACATCGGTTGCCTGGCCCACAATTTGTCACGTTTATCATATAAATGCACCATGCAAAACAAAGTAGCGTTTTATGCAGAAGGTTTACAGAAACATTTTTTGCCCTATCTGTGGCGATGAGTTGCTGGTTATTGACATGGCTTGGATAAACAGAGTAGCTGTTGAAGAGGATTCAAAAGAACTCCTGGATGAATTTCTGGACATATGATACTTTTAGCAGGTTTTATTTATGGCAAGCTTATGATTTTGAGCAAGTTTTTCCCGGTGTTTTCAACTGAGTCTGAACATGTCTGAGAATTTCTGCAATTAATAAGTCCAATAGTTTTGAAGAGATTTCCCCGACGGAAGAATTGCAAAAGTGTTTGGTGCTGAACGGATCCTCTTTCCAATGGTTCATTGACGAAACATCAAAACTATTTCACTTTATCACTGCTTATCAGATCCAGTTTGTATAGATTTTTAAATTTTGTACTGGTTCGTAGCTAGTAGCTTCTGCCTGTTTCAGGCTATGACTGTGGCTATACGCTCTCGACTTACACTTGTTTGGTTGTTACGGTTTTTATACCATTCTTCCTATATTTCAGATGATGCGGTCGCGTAACAAACAACTGAAGGAGATGTTTCCTGATGGGTTTGGCATCCACCATGCTGGAATGCTACGACAGGATCGCACGCTTGTAGAAAATCTGTTTGCTAAAGGATTCATTAAAGTCTTAGTATGTACGGCCACGCTGGCATGGGGAGTCAATCTACCGGCGCATGCTGTCATTATCAAGGTGCGGTGCTTTATGACCTTTTATGACCATGAGCTAGTCGAGATTGCTGGTGTTGAAGGTAAAGGGATTGGGTTCGATAGAATCTTTGAAACTAAGATTTTTTAGTTTATTTATGCTAAGTAACAGTACTGCTGCTAGGACTCTGAATCTACAGTATTTCGACCATAGGCACTATACCAAAAGAAAGAAATTGTTATCTTGATGCTCATTACTTGACATTTGTTATCCGCCTGCCAGTAGTTCAGATCCTGGTCAGACCTTTGTAACTTGAATTTGCCCAAAAGCATAAACATTATGAATAAAGATTGAGTTATAAAAGTAAGCAGCCTTTATTGTGGTTGTTTATAAACGTCAAAAAGAACTTCTTTTGTTCAAAATTTTAACGCAAATGTGTTTTCAGATGTCTGTCGGATGCTGTCACTTTATTAGCAATTGAAGATCTGCCATGAACCATATCATGCTATACGAAACTCTTGTTCACCTAGGGTGTTATTGTTTTTTATGCTGGAAATGTTCATTTTTAGTGTTTTTCGAAATTAGTTGAAGATTCCTCCATTAATTTTTTTAACTATTTGGTGTGAAACCTCGCACTCTCTAATTAGCTGTCACTCTAAAAAGCGGACACCTCTAGTTGGCGGATAAATTAAATTTCCCTGATGGATTGTTTTTTGGTCAAAACATTATAAAAAAAACTTTCGGAAAGGTGGACACTTCTGATTAGCAGATACTGACCGCAATCCCCATGTTCTCCGCCGATTGTGAACTCCATATTGTGAAGTTCATTTTATAATATACTAACACTTGTTGGAGATATCAACTTCAAAAAATTAAGCTGTGACCTATTATTTCCTATCTCTATCCACAGGGCACTGAGATTTTCGATGCCAAGAAAGGTTCATTTGTGTTTTTTCTCTATCCACAGGGCACTGAGATTTACGATGCCAAGAAAGGTTCATTCGTGGACATAGGCATTCTAGATGTATTTCCTATCTCTATCCACAGGGCACTGAGATTTACGAAGCCAAGAAAGGTTCATTCGTGGACATAGGCATTCTAGATGTATTTCCTATCTCTATCCACAGGGCACTGAGATTTACGATGCCAAGAAAGGTTCATTTGTGGACATAGGCATTCTCGATGTGATGCAGATCTTTGGTCGAGCTGGACGACCGCAGTACGACAGTTGGGGGCACGGTATCATCATTACTAAACATGACAAATTGACGCACTACCTATCACTGCTGACTCGTCAAACACCGATCGAAAGTCAGTTTATCAACCGGATGACTGATAACCTGAATGCAGAGGTATGCACCACTTGTTCTTGTTGTAGGATGAGGTAGTCCGAGTATACTTGCTACAGGCAGGGAACTGTTCCACTCAAGCCAGAATTCCAGCTATCTGATATACAGAATCTTGGTTCAATGGTGCTAGTGCTGAACATCGAATTCTTATTTATTTATTCAAAACAAAACATTTTCTGGCTCAGAATTCGACTTGTGGTTTCACACCTGCACTTGATATCTGTCACTGCAAATAATGGGGAAAATTAGGAGTGGCTCCTCTTCAGGGCCTCATATAACTTAACTCTAAACAGCCGGGCTCGTTTGCAATTTAATGCCCAGGCCTGGGCGGATGGATTGTGCCCATTATGGTATTGGTAATGATAAGGCAATGGTATTTTGTGATAAAGTAACTTATATTCTAAAGATTGAACCAGGAGGAAGATCCTCGGGTTGCCTGCTTGGGAAAATTTGCTGAGGCCATCGAAGTTTTACTTTTCTGACTTTGGCTGACTTGCTAGATTTTACTGATGGTGGGCATTTTAGGTCTCAGTCTCCTCAAATGACTTCTTCTAGCTTCTGGCATGTATCAAAATGATCATAAACCATGCGTTAGTAGGGTTTCATTCCCTTTTTCAGCCTAGTTTTCATCAAAATGGGCCAAAGTTGGTCCAAAATGACATTGGTCAGCCAAAAACATGAGCTACCTGCTCGTGTTATAGTCCGTTGACCCCGAATATTATTGATGTTTTGGAATGTGTATAGAAGGTTGGTTAAACTGCCACAGTTTTGGGAGTATAGCTGCAGTATTTTAAGTATCAAGGTCATCACCAGGTGCTATATAAGTTACTCTCAAGCTTCAGTACAATCTTATTTATACTCTTTCATAAAATGCATTTTGGAAATAAAATTACTCACAGAAAGCTAAAAAGATTATAAGTAATGGCACCAAAACAATGGGAGGCTTCACACGGGAGTCTTTCTTCTTGATATCACAAAAGAATTTAATTGCTTGAAATCTCGATGAGTTCAAGACAGAAGACTCGATTTTCCCTTCAAACGGTACACATCTAGCCTGCTCCACTATCGATTGGCAGTCAGTAGGAAGATGGCAGTTGCGGATATGAGACGTAATTAAATTCTCACCATCCCAGTCTCACCATTGTTCTGCCAGAGAAAATTGCTGGCTTCTGATTGGATGAAGCCCCCAATGTAATTATAATAAAAAGTTGTCACTTCATATCTGAGTAATGTCAAGGTAGCAAATTCCAATATTGCTCATTTAGAGTAGACTGATTAGAGAAGCTTCTAAATGATGTCCCATAGGCATCCCAAGTTGAAACCAGGGTTGAGTTGCAAGAACACCTGTTATGCTATGTGTGTGTGCCTTGTGGAGACACTCATAAAGGAAGTTATTATCATGCTCTAAACCACAGTTGTAGGTTTTAGAAAGTGTTCTGTTGCTACCTTATATGCCTAATGAGCCGCATGATTCCTTTCAGTACATGACTTCTGGTATCCGATCATGTTTCAGTAGAGGGCAAAACATGTTTGAATCACTGAAGAAAGTTATATTGTTCTTAAAGATTGTACTTATTATATTATTTATTTTAGATATCTTTGGGGACTGTGACAAATGTTGATGAAGCTGTGAAGTGGCTGAGTTTTACATATTTGTATGTCCGCATGAGGATCAACCCGATGTGTTATGGAATTTCGTATCAAGAAAAAGAGGTGAGTGCAGATATTGTTTGATAACTTTATTGCCACGCAAAAAGTAAACAAAACAAAGTTCATTGTTTATCAGTCCGTGTGGTATATTTGTAAACATTTCCAGAATGCTCCAATGAGCTCTGTTTGAAGAGTGGGGCACTGAATATGGAAACCATGTACTTTAACTTGCAGGTTGTCATTCACTAAGAAAAATTGTGAACTCTTTCCTTGTCCATTATACCAGCAATTGATACTCGAAAGCTCTCTCCTAACACGATTGTTGATGTCAAAGTTCTTCTCTGCATAAATTAAATAATAATGTGACATTGACATTGGCGCTGTGAGGTCAAACTAATTATTAAATTCAGTGTTAATGTCACCATGTCGCCATCGTAGGCTCTCTAATAATGACACCTGTATCAATTTATGCTATGTGTTCCAACAGTTCTGTAAATCAGGTACACCGCTGCTACAAAATATAGCAAACCTCATATGACTTTCACCTACTTGTTTTACTTGGCGCAAACCAAAAGATGCAAGAACAAAAGCCTGGTGATGGCTTGTACCCTGTGCTGAGACACACTGGCTCACAATAGTTCCATTGGCATAGTCATAATAGTTACTGCTCGTTAGGAGACGCTAGTTTATATTCTGGGAAGCTGCAGATAAGCAACAGTAAAGAGAGTCTCGAGGCTCCCTACAGTGCACACACAATAACAATACTATGTAATGAGTTCTACATAAAAGTACCAGAAATGTGACAGTTACAGTGTAAATGCACTTTGGTAGCCATGGCAAAGACATTTACAGTAAATGACAGGCTGCTGTGTGACCTTCTCAACCTTAAAACATTTTTGGATAATTATGTGACCTTTCCTCGTATGTGCATTGACAGAGTTTACCTGTGTGACCTCTTCTTATTTTAAAGACTATTAAAAAAGGTGGTGTAAACAGGTCATGAACAGAGAGAACGATCAAGTCCGTCTTGATGAAAGAATACAATAATCATTCTGCCTTCCATTTCGAATTTGCAAATATTTGAGCGAAAACAGAATTCGATATCTTTACCCTCTTTCTAATATCATTACGACCAGAGCTTATTGAGCTTACTGTATAGTTCTCTTGTTTTTGTTCATGTTATTGCAGGATGACCCTCTGCTGGAGAGGCACCGTGTCGACCTCATCAAGATTGCAGCCCGCAAGTTAGACAAAGCAAAAATGATACGTTTTGAGGAACGCACCAACTTCTTATATCCCACCAACCTTGGACGTACTGCCAGCAATTACTACATCGACTATGACACCATTGAGGTAGAGAATTGCATTAAGTTCATAGTTCATGTGCTTGACATTTTCTTTGTAATGGGTCGCTATTTTTTCTTTTTCCGAGCCACTTACAAAGGCCTGGTAAAATTAGTAGCGTAATGCCTCGTGCGCTTATTTAATTTTTAAGGATTCAGGCTGGGCGCTTAGTCGAGGGAGGTGCTTATCTAATTAATAGATACGGAACTTAATTAAAAAACACGAAAGTTCCCACGATGAAAAAGAGCAAAGTAGGATTGAAAGCTAAAACAAGTCCTATTGTTTATTCAAAATTACTTCCTGAATTACTTTTCAATTACATTCTTGTCAAAAATTTAAATAAGTGTGCGTTTCTGAGGATTGAAGGATGGGCATTTATTTGAAGGGAGGGTGCTTATTTGAGGGGGGGGCTTAGTTGAGGCATTACCGTATATAGCACGTCAGAGATCTATTATTGTTTGCAAGACAAGCGAAGTCAACTATAAGATATAGCACAAAGCTTTTCAACATATTATGTCATCATCGGGTGCCAGAAACGTCCAATATTAGTGAGAGTTTGATTTCACAACACAGAAAGTTTTTTTATTCCAAACCCACTCATCCGAAAGGATTCCATACACCGTTATTTTAGCAGTTCTTCTTCGGGATTTTTGTGCTCACATAGAAAGAATATCCCAACTGGAATGGGGGCACAATTAGTGTTTAACAATTGGAGCTAAAAATTACCCACAGCTGTATAATGAAACGTTTGGACTCGATGTGTTAAACAGTTGACTGGAACATGCAACATGTCACTGAAATGAGGGCCTTTTTATTTGTATTTTTGGTTTCAAATAAATTGCTTTTGATAAAGTAGTTACGAAAACTGAGTAACACAGTGTAATTATCAGTTAATTTTTCTTGGGGGGTGTGGGGGGAGCTGCTCTGTTTTTATGTTTTCAATTTGATTCATTTCAGGTTTTGAACGAGTTGTTCCACCAGAACAATTCCTATGCCAATATCTTTCAATTTGATTCGTTTCAGGTTGTGAACGAGTTGTTCCACCAGAACAATTCCTATGCCAATCTCTTTGCACTTGTCTCCAAAGCTCATGAATTTGCACAAGTGAAGGTAGCATCGAGTTTATTACTTATTTTTGTTTTTACGTTTCAGGCTATGGTTATGATTATAGGCTTCGAATGTAGGCAAATGTGTGCCACGCCTCTCTCTGCTGTTAGAAACCTATTGTAATGTTGCAGTTGAACTAAACTCCTGCTGGAGTAATATTGTCTTGAAATATGTTGCACTCACCTACACGATTATTTTGAAATTCTGGTGAATGTAAAGCCTCTTTATGTTTTGTTCTGGTTGATGTTTTCTTCGTGCAGACGTGATTTTGCTGTGATTTTGACACCCTGTCCTACCAATGTGATGGTTGAAATGCCCTTTTATGCCGATTTTGTGGTGTGAACTCCCCTTTCTGTTTATGATGTAGTAATGAGCCTACACTTCAAACTTTGATCTGTGCTTCAAAATGATTTGCGTTTGTCAATGTCAATCCAAATACGCGAATATGTTCTTTTCTCCAATAGAGTCATGTGAGCTTCTTTTGTATTTCACAAGAAAATAAGTCCATAACTTTTCTTTGCTCAGGTGGCCATCAGAACTTTCTGGTGTTCTGAAGTTCCTTGTTTCTTACTCATATGCATCGTCTGAAACGTATTTTAACGATGACCTCTAAATCAACTTACTTTAAAATGGGAGAGGGGAGACACATTTGTCACTCCTTTACGTAAAACCTGATGCTCTATTGCGCTTCAAAGTTCCCACAACAACAGTATGGACTGCTAAATTTTGTTTCTGCCTAAATTTTGGTCTGATATACCCTTTAGTAAAGTTCCCCATATCTGAGGAACTATTGGATTTGGAACCTTCAAATTTCTCTCGATCTGTCTCTTATAGTTATGTTGAAAATCACAAAGGTTCCATTAGAGATTGTTAGAACTTTTATGACCAGGAGGGGCAAACATGCCTTCCCCCTAGTTAAATAGGGTCGACGACAGCCTCCTATACCGTGAGACGGTAATAATTGTTTTGAGTTTACTACTTAAAAACAGTCAGTATTCTGGGTACGAAATGAGATCGAAGTACTAAAACCAAGAAAATACAACATTTTTACTGTCCATGTTTGAATCCACCAATCCTCAAATGAACTCCACTCCTGGTTAAGCACTGGTCAAATTGGTGGAATAAGTAGACGTTGGAATATGTTAAAGTAATTTAGCATCAAAGTAGAACTGTGTAGCTCGAAATCCCGAATATTTTATTCAGAAGCCTGGATATGCTCCCGTTATCATAATGTGACAGGCATGCACCCTGCATTATCATATCATCACACAACTGTCACTCAGCTATATCGTCTTAACATTACATATGTAACAGGTACGTCAAGACGAGATTCCAGAGCTTGATCAGCATTTGCGTGATTCATGTGAAACAGAAATCAAAGGTGGTTCAGACAACGAATATGGCAAAGTGAACATTCTTCTACAAACGTACATATCCCGAGAGATGGTAGAAAGTTTCTCACTTGTTTCTGACATGGCTTATGTTGCTCAGGTAGAAACGTGCCATTTTCTTATCATCTTATGTAGCATGTTATCTTGTTTGAAAGATTGCATATGTTTAACCCTTATTTACCGAACAGGGTTGGGGTGGGCCTATTTGAAACCCCGCCACAGAATGGTTTGTAGCGAAACTTGGTGACTTTAGTGTGAAATTTACAGGCAATATCTGTGAGAAAAGTGTTTAAAGCCATTTGCAGTGGATATATTAAATCATTTTGCAGATTAGGTGCAAGATGTTTGAAAAGTTGAAAATTTTAAGTTTTGGGGGGGTTTGGTTCAAGGTGCTGATGTTTTTTGTTACTTGTTCAAACTTTTATAAGATAAAAAAACTGGTAATTATTTTTATGGTGAGAAAGTACCTTTAGTCCTTTTGGCTTGGTCCCAGATCCCCTGCTAACGTGTGAAAGGAAGATAAATATAATACAAATTTGTAACTTGTCACCCAACTACCTATCAGGAATAGAATAATGAATAATGGGAAATTTGTGGATGAATGAAAGACTTCGTGTTGCAATTATTCATTCTGAATGAGCGCCTTCACAAGATGATTTTATCCCCTTTGAAATAAATTTTTCTTCCACGATGCTTAACTGCTAGAGATAGAGATAACTCAGGCTGCTCGATTTTGACCTGGAAACAAAAAATGCATTTCCCTACACCAGGGCTCGAAATAACGGGCGGTCAGCGGTCATTGACCGCCTATTATTCAGCTTTGACCGTCTACTTTTCTCTTTCAGCGGTAACGCTGACTTCTGCTATTAGATCACGTCATGCGTAGACAAGCCACTGTCCCCGTGCGAGTGAACAGTCTAAATCAAGGCTTGCAAGCTCAAAGAAACCAACAAGGCGTCAAGCGCTTCCATTATGGCGATTAAAATGATAAGCCCCAGTAAGCTCCCATTGACCTTATCAAGTACCTGCGATGCTTCGATCTTGGCAATCAGTGTAGCTTCAGTTGATCAAACCGGCTGCAATGTTCACTGGCCAATTATTAGCGGTGTTATTTTACGCACCGATTTGGAAAGCGAATCTTTATTGACACTGTCTCAGCTAGCATGCACATACTCATGTCTGGACTAATGATGACTCCCACAAGCAGTAGTT
>JAOBRC010760116.1:0-10186 GCA_027575255.1 Scolionema suvaense | reverse complement strand
TATATTCTAACAAATTATTTGTAGAAGGGCTCAGGACACTCCTGTACCAGCAGGAAGCCGTGTTTGTTATCCAGAAGGATGTCCGACACTAGAAATTTTCCTTATTTCGACCCCTGAGCATCATGCGGACGTTTTGGCGACAGCTTCATTCCTAGTCAGCAGCCGTCAGCCCACAGACATCGTCCTTTCTAAAGATCATGTCTTTACTACAGTTTTCAAAGTCTCCAATTGATCCATCATTTTTCTTGAGTCATTTGCGGAACGTAATCAACTAATGTTGGAATCACCAGTTCCAATTTAACTCACAGGATGCTTCTGAAGCATTGATCTTCCTTATTTACGATTTGTGTGCTCATTCCTCAGTTGCATCGGAAACTGTTAGAACTTACTGGCACAAAAACCACAACCTATCGTGGTTGCTTGTCAACAATCCTGTTTTATTTTTGCCATGCCTATGGCAAGTACTCTGTCTGATGCCGTTAACTCCATTCTTGATCCTGAAACACTTACATGTTGCAGCTCATGCTGCAATGGACCAAGTGAATCTCATCTGCAATTTGTCTCGTGTGGGAAGTACCTGATCATCCAACTACAACATTTTATAATGCTTCACAATGGACACGCCAGTACAACTACAACATCTTGTAATGCTTCACAATGGACACACCAGTAAGGATCATCAACTCGTTCACATTTCTGTATTCGATTTTCTACTTCCAGTTACCATTGATTCTGAATTTTCCTGTACCAAACCTTTCAGCTAGATAGCCGGGATAAACCAAAGCGGTATCCTGGATGTGGGACACTACACTGCCAGTATACAACAAGAAGAAGGTACTTGGCTGCTCTGTATCATATTAGACCAGAAAGTAACAGTTTTCTCTCTATCAAAATTTCTTCCAGCACCGATTCGCTGAAGGTTATCTTTTGTAATGTTTCGTTCTCAAGTATAATGCTATTGGGAATTTCTGCTTTCATGACGCAAAGCATGTAAGACTGAATTTGGAATTTTGGTGCTCAAACCTTAGTGTCAGCACGCCATGAAAAAAGCTCTGTCGCCAATGTTTACAGTCCCCAGTAATATGAAGTGAAACAAGCATGGGGTTAAGTATGGAAAGGTTCTGCCGAGGTGTGCATCATGTTGCACATCTGCCATTTATTCCTTATTCCTGAGCTTATGGCAGCCTTATCGATCTGAAACTATATGCACCCTTGTTTTGAGTGTCAATATATTACGGAGTATGCTATATATACATATTATGCTGCCCCTTTTGTAAGTATGTAGTTGATAAGTATATGTGTATCTAAGTGTAAGAAAACGATGATGAGACAAGTCACAGGGTTTCCCCACAACCAGTTGCACCCTTCTTTTAGCTCTTCTGTATTTAAGTACAGCAACTGCATTGCATGTGCAGGATTTATTTCCCTATACTCGCATACCCAAGCGTAAGCTGTGTATTGTGTGGAACGCATGCATGTTATGCATGTTTCATATTATGATAAGTTGGCGCCCTCCTTGTTTTACCCAATTTTTCTCTTTTAAGCACTAGTTTCCTTGTGTTTAGAAGATACTTTCTGCTGTGTTTCGACGTTTGTGGAGTAAAATCTTTCAAATTTGCATTAATAATCTTTTTTCTTGCATTATGATCCTTAAACCTTTATTTGCCTATGATTGTGTCCCACTATAATTTTTCTTATGTTCTAGGATCAATTTGACTGCATTGACTTTTCGGACAATGACATAAAAAAGGTAGAAGGCTTTCCTCTGCTCAAGCGCTTGAAAATGATCCTGCTGAATAATAATCGTGTATGGTACGTAGATATATGTTTTTCCATGCTGTTTTTGTCTCTGCTGTTGGTTCCAGTACTTTGCCATGCTTGGTTAGGATGCTGGCCGCATTAAGAGATCAAAAATAGATCACAGTGTTACCATATTTTTATAAATGATTTTACTACGATACTGTTTTGCTATTACTCGTAAAACAACAGCCTTTGTTCATCAGAAAGAGCCCACCTAAGTCAATAGTTAAGTCAAACTGTTACTGCATGAACTGGATGGTAATGGATAATTCATCATAGTAATTAAGTGCTCAGTGGCCACTGCCATGCAGCTCTGTTGCAAGAATTATTTTATGGAGAAGTTTTTAAACTTTAGGTAACCTGCATGATGCAAGGCAGGAGAGAAAGTGAGTTATGGGAAGTATTCAAGGGGTTCCTACCCAAATGATGTCATCCTTAACTTCCCAGGCAATATGTGTTGGTTCAGCAAGTCAACAAAAGTTAGAACTTGTGAGTCATAGTTTTTCATTAAGACGAACAGTGAAAAAAAAAAATAGAATAGTGTCAGCTAGAATAATGCCAAAGAAAAGTGAGTGATGTTACTAAAACGCTGAGCAAAAGATAAAATATACTGTCAGCTAGAACAATACTAAAAAAAGCAAGTGATGCTTCTAAAACACTGATAAAAAAAAAATGCATACTGTCAACTAAAATAATACCAAAAAAAAAGCGACGGACATAATCCTTTCAGCACTTAATATGCTGCCTGTTGCCTGCTGAGTTTCTCGATGGACTGGTTTCCCTCAATTAGAATTCATATCTGAAGTGTTGGTGTGAAAACAAAGTTTGAACAAGTGAAGTTTGGACTGCACTTTACTTGACTGTGTTCAATGATAAAGGCAGCAGACAAGGTTCATGTGCCAATGATGTCTGTGGATTGCATATAATTTCATCAATTCTTGTTAATATATCGATTGCCATGAGCATGTGCCCTCTTTTTCTGTTTTTTTCCTATGTGTTCAGCATTGGCTTTTGATGTGGTAGCGTTTTGTGGACAGCAGTCAAAGTCTCCTCAATATCAATTTGCTTAAAAGTGTTTTAAATTTAGCCCCATTGTGATTTTCTCTCATATGGCTATATTATATGTAGCAGCGTTTTATGCAGAATCTTGATTGTCAGAAAATGTGATTTGTTGATCTGACGGTACAATATATGTATGCCAGTCTTTATTTATTGATTGTAGTGTTTGATTGACAGTTTTGTGTCTTTTCTATTGCTGTGGACAAATGCTGTTTGCCACATCATTTTATGTGTGTCATAGTGACTGGATAATAGGCGTATCCTTTTCAGAATTAATTGCAATATTTGTGTTTTTTGGAAATTTCCTTGGCAGCCCTTGACTTACGAACTCAATCCTGCAGAGCTGCTCTTTGGGGCAGTGTAGAGTATGTCAGAAGTGGAATTGATACCCTCAACTAATTTCTATAATATATGTGTTATAGCTACAAAAATTGTTCCAGATCTGAGGAAGAATCTAGTATCCCCATTGTAGGGCTGAAAACTGCTTGGTTTGGACAGTTGTTCTCACAATCAATAATATGCAAAAGGATCATAGATGACATTATTAGTTACTCTAACATCACACGCAGCCCTCGAAATGCGTGCAAGATGAGGTCGGCAGAAATTTGCTGACCTTGAACCAAATCATGTTGTCAAATTGCCGAGACGAAAACTTAGCTGTTGGTCATTCTCTAGATTACCTTCATTCTTTGCTTTTGTTAGTCATGCGCACTTCCTCACTAATAAATACCTGATATTTCACACACACTTGATCTTGAGGACTGCTGAACATTCTTAACATTCAATTCAAATCTCACGTAGAACTATCAAGCGAAGTCATCCGTGGTGATCAATCTTCCAGCAGCTCAAACTGCCATGGTAGATATATATGCGGAGTTTTTGCTGTTGCCACGGGTTCGCTGGAATCCATCAGGACGCTTTTGTACATTTAAGATGGCCGTGTCACGGGCGTATTGTCACAGAGATTCTTTTAGATGTAACGTTGCAAAGAAGTGCAAACGAAGGAAGTTAAATGCAACAAGGGGAAGCAATGACATAACCCTTTTATTCTAATTTTTGAAAACTCTGAAAACTGGGTATATTCAGCCAGGGCGGAAGTTGGGTCGGCATTGCCAAATGCCAACCTGAATTTCGAAGGCTGCAAACGTTAAAGCTGCAAATGCTTTCTCGGTGTCTCTGCAATTTGCTATGATTGGACAGAAGGGCATGCATCTTTTTCAAACAGAAGGAAAATATTGCTGGTACAGTCCAGGGCTTTCCAAATTGCGTGCACATGAAAAAATCGTGCACGCAAATTTTCAATTTGGAAAGGCCTGCAGTCTGTGAACAAAAAATGGCCAAACTGTACGAGAAGTTGATAAATATAAAATTTGGGTTTTTGAGCTCTTATATTAGATGTTATGTGGCAATTTAAGAACATCTCTGTTCATAAATTTCTGATGTCCCCAAAATATGTTAGAAAGTGCCCCATCTGATGTGTTTGCCTGTATGCTTTGGTACTACATAACATGCTAGTCATATGTGTCATTTTAATTCTGTATTTGCCAATCTAAAATGTTGTTTTATATGTTGCCAGAGCTGGACATGAAGATTTGAGGTAAGTGCTAATGGGACCAGAACCTTGGTTTACTTATTATTCCTGGTGTCACTGCGGGCTTTGTTTCCTTAACTAAACTCATATGTTTGGTGCGATGTTGCAGAACATCAGCAAATACCAAACTGTATATTGAAATGCTGGGATTTAGAATGATGTAGAATTTTTGTGCTTTTCACATGTTGCATACTATGTGTTTATATTCAGCTTATTTGTTTCATGGAAAGCATGTAAAGCTTTGCCTGCGATGATTTTTTGTGTGCCCTGAGGTGAGGATATAGATGCTGCAGCAAATGTGGCCCGCAAGGGATATCTTTTCTCCAGTCAGGTCCTGTATGAAGACAATGATGAGGTCTCTTATCTATTGACAAAAGTGTCTACCCTAACTAAAACTGCAGATCGCTCCTCTTGTTTCCCTGAAGAGTTTCACAACGTTTCCTTCCATGGTACACTCCAAAGCCCAGCTAATTTCTTGCCTGTATAGTGGCACCATTTTCATAATTATCATGAGGGTTTCATTATTTGCATTAGGTGCAAATGCTACGTATGTTGTGAATTATGCAAGGTGTGTACACTGCTTTTGTGCTTCGCATGCATTTTGTGATCTTTTGTTATCATCTGTCTAACAATCTGTAGACAGTAGTTTTCCAAAATTGCAGAACTTTACAGGTAGGGTTGAAGAGCCAATTGAAGTGCAAGATAAGATATATGTCAAATACTTTGTGTGAAACTTGGGCTTAGCTGTTGTATTGTTCAATTTTCATTCCTTGGAAAACTATTATTGTACTCGGGGTAGC
Organism: Scolionema suvaense; assembly: GCA_027575255.1. Taxonomy (NCBI): domain Eukaryota; kingdom Metazoa; phylum Cnidaria; class Hydrozoa; order Limnomedusae; family Olindiidae; genus Scolionema; species Scolionema suvaense. The sequence goes on along the minus strand of JAOBRC010760116.1, from coordinate 4,936 downwards.
CTGTTATGTCCAAAAATGGCGGTTCTAGGTATTTTTACTATTTTATGAGCTGTTGATCAGGTTTTTCTTTGTTTTGGAGTGAAGCCTTATGGCAATTGCCATTATGTGTATCATTGGTATGTCATTTTTAAGGCTTCTCAGAAATATTGTACTATCAGTTTGTTAATTTTTGAAATTTTTAGTGTGGCGTGGCTATGTATGTTCCAAAAATGGCCTTTTGCAATAATTTTTGTTCTAAATAATGCACAATGCCTTCTTTATTTCTCTTCTAATTTTGGTGTAAAATTTGATAGCAATTGTGAACCATGTGTCATATCTCAAAAAACTCTTTGCCGACCTGGGTATGGTGTGGCTAGTTTCGTGCTAAAAAATTGTCATTTTCAGGATTTTCCATAAATATGATTTGATCTTTTTGTCATTGTTTTGAAATATTTGATGTGAAGCTGGAGAGCAGTAGCAGTTATCCTACGGATTATGTGACACACCTGGCATGTGCATATGTGTCTGAAAGTGTTATATTTGATTGTTTTTGATAAGTATCTAGAGATCGGTTCATTGATATTTTCTAATTTTTTTTGCTGCTGTCAGCTGTTACATAAAAAATATTCATCACTGGTGACCAAAATTTGTCAAATTGTCTCTCCCTGTGGATGGTGGAAGTGCTACAACTGGGTTCAACTATTAGTGGAAAGCTTACGCTTAGTTCATTCAATATATAAAATATTGTTTTCTAACTTCAGAGTCCATTGTTCCTGTACTGTATGGCATCTTTCCCCTGTTGTAATCCATACATGATTTTACGGATCAGATCTGACAAAATTGTATATCTCTGGAACCATGCAGTCTATAATTATGCATACTATTGGCTGAATATAAACTGATAAATTTGGGTCACTGAAAGTTCAAGACAGGCCCCAATTTTTTCTGATTTGGGCAAAAGCATTTTCTTGGTAAGTTAATTCCCCGCCCTTGGTAGAATACATTTACAGCCTGAGAGTAAAGACAGAGACTTCTAAAAGTGTTGGATGCAAGGGTTTTGCAGACAGACAGTAATTTGTTCTGGGAGGTTTAATTTTGCTGTGGTGGGCTTTTTTGAGTCGCCTTTCAATCTTGTAGTACCCTAACTTCTTTAAAAATGTAGATTCTTTTTGTCCCCGGAAAGAAGATTTTGTGCCATCTCAGGAAAGTTACTGCCCTTCTAAAGCATAGTTTATCTCTATGGATAATCCTATGTCCTGTCTTTTATTTTTCCATCGAATCTGACCTGTACATGGGAAAGCAGAAGAATGTTTCTATATTCAATTTAGACCTTTTCACACAGACAATATCAATTTTAATGGCTGGTCTCTAAAATGTTATTTCTTGAAATGTATGCAATTGTATGTATACTCTTACTGCTAGACCATGACCATGTTAAGTCTCAGACTTCTCAAGTCGAGTTTTGCATTGCAACTTCTTAACGGAAGTTGCTCTGTTTATCTATTTCCCCCCTTGTCAGTCTGAAGCATGTAATCTTACACAGTAAGATAGTGCAAGATAGTAGGATACTCTGGAACATCTCTAGAGATACGTTATTCCACTTAGCAATAGCCAAAAGTATTAGATAAATGATGAGTCACAGAAGAAACAATCTGTAACGAACAAAAAGTGCAGGCCTAGCCACAATCTTTACACATTGCCATTGTAAAAAAAAGACTGATGGCAGGTGTTTCTCTCAGGAATGGATGGGCAGGTAGACCTACCTCTGATGATGTACGCCAAACCAGACGGGATTTGGACCCATGACCTTGGGCTTATAGGTAGCTCATTTCTTGTCGAACTTTACTAGCGGAGATCGCTGTCTCCAATGAATTGCGCTGTAAATATGTTGATCCCTATCAGTTACAGCATCCATGAAATGCGTGCGAACGGGAGAATCGATGTAGTATCGGGTAGCGATAACACTTGTCAGTGTGTTCATTCAGGCTTTCAAGCATGGAAGACAGCTTTAATACATGTCCAATACAAGCTAAGAGTAGTATCATTCCTAGAAGATGTGTCATAGGGTTGTTCATATTTCTATGTTTTAGTCGTTTTGAAGAGAACCTGGAGAAAAGTCTTCCACAGCTACAATCCCTGATTTTAACCAACAACAATGTGCAAGAGCTGGTAAGTAGTGTTCTGGCGCTTAAAGTTTCAGTCTTCAGTGCTCTGATATTTGGTTATTTCACCTTTATGTGAGGTGTGTCGCCATTTGTTTTAAGTATTGCGAAAGTTTGTAGATTGTCGATCTGGTGTCAGGCAGTCATCACTTGTCAATATGTTCATTTCTGCTTCAAAGCATGGAATACAGTTTGGAGACATGTAGACACGTGCAGGCAGACTGTGGTATTTGTGTTGTCTTACGTTGTTTGCGCATTTGCAAAATTTTGAGATGGTTGCTAACTTTGTTTATCAGATACCTTTACCCCAAATGTGGAGAACAAATCTAGGGTAGTAGTGCTTTTAAGGAGTAAGAGGCAGGTGTGCAACAAATCGCGCACCTCACAAAGTTTTTCCACGTCAAGGCGTGCTTCTGTTTGACTCTGAAATTTGTTCATTAGGAGAAACGGTAACTGATTCTGGAAGCAAGCCAGCACTCACAACAAATTCTTTTCTTATGGTGCAGGATGACTGTGACACATGCTCTTGAGCGTGCCCAAGGTTCTTTGCTTGTGCCACAGAATCGTTCTGTGCAGGCTTCACTGGTCATGGTACTGTAGGGGAGTTTATTGGAGTTTATTGTCATAGTAAAGGCAGGGCAAAGGATTTCACTTGAAGGAATTCTGTAGGTTTACTAGGCTAAACAAAGGGCTTCTGGAGATCAATACTTGCAGTATAATATTTTCGGTTATTCAATAGTTGTGCGATTGCATATTGCATGAAACAAAGACATGATCAAGAAAAGTTGCAATGATTTCTCCGTCATTTTCAATTACTTAGTAACCGAGAATGAAACATAATGGTAGATAGAGCTTTGTTGGATGTTTTGTAGGATTGTTAGTGCGCCAATGGTTTAATTAGAAATGAGTGATCGACTTATGTACTTCTTTTGTCTGAGGTGCGTAATTTTTCAGAGGAAAACGCATCCAGGTGCACCACCTTGCTTGTATGTGATTCGATCCATTTCAGGCATGCATGGAGGTGTGCTGGCTCTATCGTGCGCCTTAGAATGAAAGCAGTCTTCAGAAAATGTGCCACTCAAGCTGTTATTTTGGGTATATGAAGCAGAAAGAAATGGCTACAATAGAGTACGCTTTACCTTTGTCGAGCTATTTGCATTGCTAGAAGTTAGATTTGAGTAAGTCTCGTCTTACAATTATTGCGTTTCTGTTTGTAGGTGGATCTGGATCCATTGGTTACTGTTAAAACACTTGAACATCTGAGGTATGCCCACTTTTTTGTCTATTATTATAGTAAAAGCTTCTTGATGGTGAGCACTCGCTCATCCCAGGAAAAAGTGGGCAGCCATTTTTCACCTGTTACGACATTCCATTCAGCCCAAATGAATGGTTTGATTAGAACACTATCTGTTCTACCATCATGTATCTATTTGCTGCCGAAGGTATTTAGATGCAGAAGTTGTTATATCAAGTATACATCGTTGTAAATATTCCAATTTTAGGTTTGCAAGCCAAAAGGTAACTTTTTTGTTTGTTGGGTTTTTTTAAGTCTGATCAACTTCCACATCAAGGGTACTGTGTGTCCTATTCCATAATGATAGTTTTGCTTCCTGGGCATTCAGTAGTTCAGTAGTTCACCTGATAACATAATTCAGTGAACTATATACATTATGGATAGCATTGCTTAGTAGCAAAATCATGTGACTTCAGTTTAAATTGGATTACTGCAGTTTTCTGGAAGCTGTGCACATGTTAAAATGAAATAGACTTATAGGCATGATGCATTTTTTTGTGAAATAAATAAGAGCAACCTAGTTGTAAAAAGTTCTTACGTGATTTTGGTTCCGAACTTTTTTGAAAACCTTCTTAGTAAAATATGCCTCAAGCTGACCAACATGTCTGTCTTGGCCTTCCGCAACTCGTGCATGGTTATAAAAAACTCTTGGTAAATTTTGTTCACGATGGAAGTACACGCTTTTTTTTAATAAGAAAACAGTTTTTTAGGCCAAGACTCTATTTTCTTAGCAAATGACTCAAATCGAGGCTGAAATTTTCTTAAATATGTTGCTTTTTCAGGGTCAAACTTTCTTAACTTTGTTCTTGAACTGTTCATCTATCTTTAATATTTTAGCCCTCGGCCAGTATTGCACTTCAGAGGAGCCATATTTTTAGGAACAGAAAGATTTATGTTCACTGCAAATGTTACATTTGCTGTATCTGCCTGCGCAAAACTTCCTAGCATGGGTTTCATTTATCCTGACGCTTGATGTCTGTTACTCATTTAGTAATTCTTCTTTTTGAAAATTGCTTCGATGGTAGATGAATGCTCAACATGAAAGAGTTTATAAATTAAGAAATCCAGATTCAAAACTTGCTTGAGGATTTTCTTAATGTTTTCTTAGAATTTTGGCATTTTTCAGGCTAATTTTCTTATATAGCGTTTTCTTATAAAAAGAGCATGTATTCGGACACTATGTGGATCAGATCTTCTTCTTAGATATTTGAATTTCATAATGATTTTAATCGTGGCATAAAACTATTACCTTATTACGTCAAATTAAGCCGCGTACTTAATCATGCCGCACCTTCAAAAATGCGGCTTAATAAAAACGCGGCTTAATTAATGATGCGGCTTAATGGAACGCGGCTTATTTAAAGACCATGCAAGTTATAGAAAAACTCAACTGCACTTAGTGACTTTATTCAATGCACTATATTACTGTTCACTTTCATCATCACTATTTTCTACTTCGGCACTAAGTTCCTCTAAAATATCCTTGCTTTCATCATGAAAA
>JAOBRC010760005.1:0-10186 GCA_027575255.1 Scolionema suvaense | reverse complement strand
TTGAACGATGTTGCAAAATAGCCAACAAGAAAGATGAACTTCTTCAAGGCCAAATCCTAATGATGAGCGTTGATGGACAAGCCTTGGCAGTTTTGGAACGATTTGAACGGGAATGTGGAACACAGCAAAAGTACAAAGACCTTAAAGCTCATCTGATCAGCGTATTCTACTCCGAATCCGAAAAAGAATAAAAAATGACACAGTTTGAAACAAGAATCCTCGGCATCAATGAGAGCAAAAGTTGTATGCAGCAGCCAACCCAGACATCGCAGCCAAGTCTATGAATCTTGCCATTAAACGAAAATTTATGAAAATTTCGAAAGTCTTTTGTCAGCAGACAGAAAAGCGAAAATATTAACTCCTGCTCCTTCAACCCCTGGCAACATATCAGCAATTAAGTCAACTGCAGAGTCAAGTTCTGCTTCCACTCAAGAAGCACTTCAAGATGCCGTAATCCAATTGACAGCACAAGTGAATAAATTGAATTCGATCGTCACGGAACCAATATCCCCAACGCCTGCCGTCAGTGCGATAAACGTTTCATCGTCAACAACACCCTATCGTAGCTGCCCGAAAGACCGGAGCTTTCCTCATACGTCCCGCGGGAGATTCACTGCCGATCGCCGAAATTCATACAGTTCGACCCGTAACCAATCAAACGCCCATAGAAGTCAAAACTCCTCCTTCAGCCGTCGTCAGTCTAGTCAAGCACCACCGTCTTGGAATCGCCAGACACGAGATCGGAAGGACCATAGTCATAAGAAGCTTCTTTTTGAAAGCTTGTGAAACCATTACAGTCTCTTTAGCTTTAGGAGTACCCACCTTGTGCTGTTATACTGACTTTGTCGCAGTAGCAGACCTTCCCTACTCCTGTATTATTGGTACCGACGTTCTGAACAAATTTCTTCATGGACAGTTGGTAATTTGATCAAAACTATTAGCATATCCAACACCAAAATCCCTTTTACAACAAAAGTTAATAACCCAGGACAAATCATATTTACAGCATCTACCAAATACACTTTACTACCAAAGCAAACTGTACTAATCAATGCTATTACCAGGGGGCCTGCTTTACATACATACAGACCACTTTCACAACAGTCACTGATAATTGAAGGTGATGCTTTGTTCCAAACTCTTACATCCGTCAATATTCACCCGTCCATTCATGTAATCAGCCAGAACAGCATGCCTGTTCCTGTTCAAATTACAAATCTTTCTGATCAGAAACGATGCATAAGTACAGGGATTAAACTTGGATTCTGTTTCACAGATTTTGTAGAAGTGCCTGAGAGTGACATCAACGTATACTCAATTCTATCAATAGCGATCCAGTCCAGATATTATCAGAACGCTTTAACCACTTACCTCTACATCAATTTCAAGCAGCAAAGACACTCTTATATAAACATAGGGATATCTTCAGCGTCAGAAAAGCAAAGTTAGGTCACACCAACATTGGAGAGTTCTATATTAATATACATAACATTCCTCCTGTAGCTGTTCCGTTACGACGTTTGCCCATGCACCGTGCGCAAATTGTTCAAGAATTACTTGATAAACATGAATCTCTTGGCGAAAAGACGAACTCTCCATTCCGCCCTTCCACAGTACTCATTGAGAAGAAAAACGTTCCTAACAATTCTGACATTAGTGATAAATATCGTTTGTGCATTAATTACAGAGCATTAGATAAAGTTTTACCAGACTCAGCCTGGACAAGTCCATCATTAGACCAGTGCTTGCATGCTGCAGCAGCAGGGGCCAAGTTTCTAAGTGCAATCGACTTCTATAGTAGCTATCATCAACTGCCATGTATCGACCAAGCAAAAGAAGCCCTAGCTTTCTCTCCTGGTTTCGGTTATGCACAGTACACATACAATGTCATGCCCATGGGCGTAAAACAGCTTCACACGAGCTCCACAGAAGTATGGATAAAACCTTCGAAAATATGGCTGATGCTGCCCTACCCCCAATTTTTGATGATGGTGTCATTCAGGGCTCGACCTTTGAAGGATATCTGCATAATGTTGATCGTGTGTTAAATGGAATTCGTGAATGTAATTTTTCATTCAATGCATTAAAGTGCTATTTTTTCAAAATAGACTGAAGTATCTTGGACATATACACGATTTTTTTTTATAAGCAACTTAGAATTTTGGTCAGATCTGAAGTTGCTTATTTGTCAGTCAGATTCTAATACTGAAGTTGCTTAACGGTTGCAGAAAAAGAAAAGAGAAGCTAAAAATTTTAAATGCAAGGAATTCATATGTATTTTTAAAAGTATAGTGAAAAACAACTTAATAGAAGGTTCATCAAATACATACGCATTAACAGAAGAAACGTGTTGAGCTATGGGCATTTCTTTTTAAATGCTTCGAAATTCTTAAATCACAAAGAGTCTCATACAATACAGTTATGAAAAAAAGTTGCTTATGTGCCATAGCTGTCCAGAACTGAAGTTGCTTAATGATTTTTGATTCGTGCGCTTGCGCAACGAATCTTTGAAACCGGCTCCAGCACTAGACGGAACAAAATTTTTTGAATTTGCCACCGGCACCCGTGAAGTAGTTAATTAACCCAGAAAGAAAACCATTAGGCAACCTAATAAAGGCAAGCACTGCCACTAGACGCATTGGTTTACATCCACTACTGGTAGTGATACCTGCTATCTGCGTGTTACAGCTATGATCCTAATTGCTGTACTGAAATTGCTTTATTGATAGTTACACGTAAACTTGATCTCTGGGCTTTGTTTTCCTCCTGCACAATTAATCGTACTTACGAGCAAAAACAGAGAATGAGGAGAACATTTCAGCACTGAGCCACATGAGTTACAACTGATTGTCGGTGAACAGGGGCTTGGCGGCCCTGCTTTTGCTGAGCAGAGCTCAAGTCCATTACTTATTGTTGAAGCAGCGGAGATAACTTGCACATGGGGGACCCCCAGTGCCCACTATGAATTACTGGCATGAAGTTGCAAATATTGTTGCTTTGGATAAGACGAAGGTAGAAGGCAGGATCAAAAGCACGAATCTTCACGCCGAAAGGCTTCTTGTTTGATTTCAGTTCAGTTGCTTACAAAGGAGTTGCTTATATAAAAAAAATCGTGTAGTAGAAAACGGTTCTTTATCTATGGACCCAGAACGGACAGATATTGTTAATTTTCCCCAAACATAGTCAGTCAAATCCTTATGCCAGTTTTTGGGTATGGCTCAGTTCTGCAGTCGTTGCATACCTGACCTCAGCATAATCAGTGGTCCATTGTACAACCTTCTCTAGCCCAATGTTAACTTTTACTGGTCTCTTGAATGGAATGCAGCTTTCCAATCAATTAAAACGATACTTTCTACAGAACCTGTAGTTCGATTGCCCTTACCATCAGATCATTTCATACTAGACACTGACGCAAGTGATACGGGTATCGGCAGTTGTTTGAAAGACAGGTCAACTTCTAGGACTGAATATGTAGTATGGTATAGCAGCAATAAATTCAACAAAACAGAACAAAACTGGAATATAGTTGAAAAGGAATCTTATAGCATCATTATCGCAACTCGAACGATTAGGCATTACCTTCTGGGAAAACAATTTACCTTACGAACAGACAATCGAATACTTACATATCTTTTCGATAAAACCCATATTCGCAGCAAGAAACTATTTGAATGGGCATTGGAGGTCGGGAAATACGATTTTCAAGTGCAACACGTTTCTTCAAGAGCTACAGTACCTCCATCAATGATTGTCTTAGTCGAATATCAGATGTATCTACTTGGACCTTAGATTCACTGACACCTTTATCAGAACTCAAATCTGCCCAAGACTGTGACTCAAATATTGCCACTACCATTCAGTATCTTACTACTGGTAAACGTCACTTTGATGTTGATTGACTTGGACGTCTTAAGCGGTTTCGAAGGTTTCTTTGCATCGATGATAATTTCATTCTGCTATGTCTTATTAATTGCTGACCACTTTTCAAAATGGCCAGAAATCATTGCATTACCTGACAGCAAAGCTCCAACGATCGCACACGCTATTTTTGACAACTGGTGCTGCCGTTATGGTATGATCAAACAACGTCATAGCGATTGTGCTCTTCATGTTGACGGCCATACTATGCAGGAACTGTGCAAATTAATGGGAGCTGTTAAAAGCAACAGTTCACGTTTACACCCACAAGGTGACGGCATGGCAGAAGCTATAGTAAAACTAGCGAAACAATGCATACGAAAGCAAGTTAATGCTCAGGGTAACGACTGGGACATGTATCTACAGTCTACTGCATTTGCTCTTCTTTCTAGTGTGCACCAAAGCACTATGCTTACTCCAGCAGAACTAGTTCTTGGTAGCAAACTTGTGTCATCAAATTCACTTCTTTCCTCTGTATCACCAGATACACTAGCAACGTTTTCAGACAAACAAGCAGAACAATTTGCGTCAAACCTTATATCTAAACTGAACGACAATATTACACAAACTAATCACTATCTCAACCAACACCGCTCCAACATGAAAAAGCAGTATGATAAAAGTAGTCACCCTAGCAAGATTGTCTGCATGGATCGAGTTATGCTTTGGTGGCCTCATAAAAAGTCAGCTGTCTCCGGTTTTGCACACGCTTCTTGGAGGGGGCCATGGACAGTCATGGATATAAGTAATGGTGTCTCTTGTCACATTGTAGATGATTCTGGTTACCCTCGAAACGTTCACATCAGCCAGTTGAAAAAGGCTGCAAATGGGAAACCACAATTGACAGGAGATGTTATAATACCTCGGAAACCGGAAGAATCCAATTCGCGGATATGCTATGTTGAAACCCCATGGAAGGATTTGCCTAAAGCACCAGAGGAACAATACGTACCACCACCACCCCAAGTAGGAGAACAACTAAACCAACAAACGCTAGCTATTGAAAATCATGGGTTGACATAGACCCACAGAATATTATGCCCAATACACTCAGACCTAGACAGTGAACTTTGTGCGGCGGGATGTTGTTACCTCCTGGATAACCACAGCCACTTTATATTGTTAGCATTCCTTCTCTGTATATAGTGAAGTTGCTTGGTGATGTATTCGGTGTATGTGAAAGACCTATAAAAGTGTCAATATGTTTAATCGTCGCCATGGACTTACAAAAACTCGGATAGATTGTCCGTACAAAGATGAAGAAATAACGAATCGTTTCCCAATCTTTACCGCTTTCTGTTTACTGAGAACTCCTTTGACAACGTTCTCGTAAACAGTTACCCGATTATCTCCTACCGACAACTCCAATAATATCGGTGACGCGTAATCCACCAATCAGCCTAAAGCTTGGTTTCCATTAATCAAATACTGTTGCGCAACTGTTTCGCGACAGTTGCTCAACACGCTGTTGTGCGACTGTTGTGCAACGATTTGACGCACAACGCACTGTTTCCATCAAGCCTCTTTGGAGATAGCAGAAAAGTTCGACATAAACTAGTTAACGATCGCAAGTAATCATACTCATTGCTAACGATGTTCCTCCCTCCTAGACCCAGATGGCATTGTCTTCTGCTTTTTTTCGGAATAGCACCTAAGCTGATAACATGCTTGAGGAGTTTTACATTCATCAACGTCTATATGAAAAACATTTCCCATTTCAGTCCATGCATTTCTTCGTATAGACTGACTTTTAAATCTTTGGAAAACTTATTGTATAGCACACGGTACTTTCGTACTTCATTCATAAAACTCTCCTTCGAAAACTGTAACATGTCCTCCTGCTGCGAAGCCATGTTCAAAATTCAGATGCAATATACTGCAAAAATGGAGTTTGAAAGTTCTAGTTGATGTTAGAATGAAATTCGAATGGCGCGCAACTGTTGCAGCAATGTTTCCATTTCACAAAATTTCCACTATTGTTGCACAACTGTTGTGCAAATAGGATATTTCCTATTCTCACCAGTCGCACCACTTTTTCCTGTTTAACAATTGTCTGCAACATGTCTGCGGTCGTACAAGGCGACGTTTCAATAAAATACATTATCGTTGCACAACTATTGTGCAACAGTTGCACAACAGGATTTTGTGAAATGGAAACCAAGCATAAGTGTCACAATGAGCAGGAACTGACGCCCTAGCAACAAACTCCAAGAACGGTCGTACAACAAGCTCATGCTCACGCCTTGAAAAAGATTTTCGAGATAAGGACGCCTGGTGATCATTGTAAAGTTGCCAGAATGCCATTGTTTTACGAACATGAAACAAGGAAAATCCTAAACGAAGTGACTTCCTAGCAACGGAGTCCATTTCAAAGATTCGCTACGTGGCGCGAATCCATTAACCATGAAATCAACAATAACACGTGAAACGCTGAACATGTGCACTGAGCACCGTAGAACATGGAACCCAGAAAGGTGGGTGCAAGGATAGACAGGTGGAGCAATTTTTTAACTAAGATAAAAAGAGAGATTGAAAATCCAAGAAGTTTTTCCTGAAGAATTCCGAACCTATTTAGTTAAGTCAAAGAAGGTCAACTTACACGCACTGCAAGAAAATTATCTATTCTAGAATAGTGTGTGCTTTCAGTGTGGTTTATGGTAATTGTTGGTTTAAATTTGCAGAATACTTATTTCTACTGCCTGGAAGAAAACACGACGAAAATAATTGATTTGCAACCAGCCGACAGTATTGCAGCGTCAAAAATTTCGTAGCAGACGTTTGCTGTTCTTCGTGTCGTTGCTATTCCGAAGCTCTCTGCGTTGAAAAGACAGGGATAACATTGATGGTAGAGAGATCGAATACAAAATGCAGAAAAAGATTACGTCAGGTACGCTAGAGCGTTCCAGGGGTGACCCATTTTTTAAAACTTGTCCCGAACATCAAGTTTCACCCCAAATTTTCTCAATCAAGACTTGATAATCATCAGAAGAAGCACTCAGTGATCATTGTATCTTGAAATGCCGCTCGGCCAAACGCGCTTGTTCCTTGTGCAGTAAATTTGCTGACTGGTCTTACTGCGGAAAATATTCCAAAGGAACATTATTTGCGTGATACTAGTCTTCCCGAAGACCCACCCAACTCCTGACCAGAGCGAGTTGGTCTTCTGAAACTCGTGAGCTATTTATAGATGCCCTTGCCAACCCTCTCAATTTTCCGCGCTTGCTTCACATGTCTGTGAAGTTGGAATGCTGAGGTTTATTTTTATCAACCAATCTCCTGCGATCTTTTGGATACTCGGCAGTTGTTAACCAATCAGGCGCACCCTCTCGTTCCCGCTTCATTGTGAACCCAGATTAGCAGAATATTTAATGAGGCTGCGAGTTTCATAAGTCGCTTCGCTAAGCTGTTTGGTCTCCATTGTAGATTTTAGTGAAATATTTTGATGGAAGCGACTTGGTAAGTCTACGTGATACGGAATTCGTCACGTGTTGTGGAAGAAAAGGAAGAAGAACACCGTAGATAGCAATTGAATGTAGTTTATGCTAAGTTTATGGCGACAAAAAAGTTCTCTTTCGAATGATGCGTACTTTACCCCCGGGTGTATGAAGCCTGAATAAATGAAATCGTCATGTAATCAAATTCCGTTTTCATTTCCGTTTGCGTCGATTACCATAAGCCTTCAGTGTGCCAAGTGATTCATACATAGTTTTCTCGCTGTACAATGATTAGGTGCGCGCAATGAAAAATCGCCATACTGAGCAAGTCGATAAATAAGGTTCCTTTTGTATATTAATGAGAGAATTACAAGCAACTGCAAGGAAAGAGAACAACGTGGACTACAGTACCCTGTAAAATCAAACATATGAATCCATTTAATCACTTGGAAAAAGCAACAAACAGCAAAGAAAGATATAGAGATAATTTTAAATAAAATAACAACTTCTCAAATTTCCAGAGCGAACAAGAAAGCATCAGGTTTGTGCCTTTACGATTCGCGTATTTTAAACGTTGCTAGAAAAACGAAAGCTGTAAATACACTTTCTTGCCGTAATGGAGGGCCAAATTAACATTTGACGAAGCTAACATACTGTCTTTCCCAATGCAATCAAAAGCAGTACAACCATGAACGTACAACAGAGATATATCACACTGCCTTGTCTTTCCAAAGTTGTTATCCGCAAGTAGCAGATATTAAAATGCAAGCGAGTCTCGATAAGTCAATTCCTCAGTCTTTTCAGCTACTCATCAACTTATGGCGATCAAGTTATTTGAATGACTTTAATTATTGAGATAAACAATTCTTCACTCGGGCTGCCGTTCTGGCGCGAACCCGCTTTCCAACACATGCGCGTTTTTGCAACGTGTCTGCAACGCGCACCGCAAGCAGCAAACAATATCGCCACTTCTTAGTATCAAAGATTCCCGCTTGGTTGTCGGGAGATGTGCGTGGCTTGACTTACCAAGTCGCTTCCAACAAAATATTTCGCTAAAATCTATGCAAGAGACGTAAGCAGCTGAGCAAAGCGACTTATTAAACTCGCTACAACCCGGAGCAAAAGTAAAGTGAACAAATGCTGTCACTCATATCGCCCTCATGAAGCTGTCGTTCTCAGCGCCACCCCCTCCCTACACCTCTAACAATGTTGACTTGATATATAGCTAAACGTCCTATACGACAGTACCTTCATCAGCATATTGCAATGCAGCCAACTGCACAACAGGTCATAAATTTGGTGAACACTCTTTAAACTTACTATGAAATACTAGTGTACAAACCAATACCAACATTGAAGGTGGGAGTTGGAGGGGGGCCTTGAAACGACGAACAAGATCATTAAATACGAAGCGGTAGCTCTATGAAATGAATCTGTTCACTTACTTTTGTCCGGGGTTTTATTTTAACAAAAAATATCAAAAGTTGATTGCAAAACAAAAACGAAAAAAAATTGTGCTCCAGAAAGGTCCTAAGTGCTAAACATATATGTAAAACTCATAGAAGCCGTCCAGTGATTTGTTTAAGCCAATTTAAGTCACTAGTGAGGAGTACATTGCTCATTCCCAGACAGTACTGTCCACACCACAGTCGACACCTGTTAATCTTGCAATCTATGGCATGTGGCAAAGTAGTAGAGGCATAGCATTTTCTCAATGAACAAAATAGGTCGCCTGCAGCGTACTGCAGCAGTCTGTCTCAGCTCGTAACTTCTGAGGATAATTTCACCACAGTCAACGCTTTTTTAAAAAAATAAAATATAATATATAGCTAGATATATTCCATTTTGATAAAAAGCGTCAACTGTTGTAAAAACAGCCTATTTCACTTTCCGATCTGCTAGCTACATCACACACATTCATTGCCTCATATGCTAGCCATGCTGATCCAGCAAAAAACCTGTCAAATCAAGTCATGCTTCAGTTCAGACATGACAGCCAAATTACTAGGCGTCGACTGTGGTGTCGACTGTGGAACCGACAGTGGCGACTACTATAATCTATAATAGCTAGGAATCAGTGTTCCATGTTTCATGCATGCATTTTGGCTGCACACGTTATTACAATAACAAGCAGAAAAACAGGACAAAATGCCGTTACAGGTACATTCTGCAAATTTAGTAATCACCAACTCAGTCACAAAACCTCAAACAGCAGTGGAAAGCACCAAATTTACCAACACACACCTTCTTACCATATATGTGTAAAGATATCAAAGTAACACTTCTCCTCTGATCTATCATAGCCGTGTTATAAACACGAACTAAGCATTAACAAGCATGGACTTTTAACAAGCATTCTCACCACAAGTCCTCGGACCTCAGCTTACAGCGGTTCACCCATCGTACTGCATGTATCACACACATACAGTACAGTCACATACAGTACAGTACATTCCGTACAGTCAGTAAATGAAAATAGGTCGACAAGTACCGAGCCGCAAATCAGGCCGGCAGGGTGGGTTTTTGTTTAAGAGACTTACTGTTTCTGACTTTTGAAAAATCATGTTTTGGCATTTCTAGGGTATGTGCAGGATGTGGTAGGGCTCGCTTTAGGGCGTGGCTTGGTTTTTTTTTTAATTTTTTCAGGTGATTTAGAAAACAAAGGGTGTGGAATTCGGTCTACTAGCGTAAACTGCTAGAAACTGCACTGAGACCGTAGACAGAGGTAGCTAAACACCTGCAAAAATTTCTTGAAGGGCTTGCAATTCAAAGTGCTTTTACAAGCAAAAGTGGTAAAAAGTGCATTTTTGATTTTGGCTGAAAAAAGCCTTTTG
>JAOBRC010759894.1:0-10186 GCA_027575255.1 Scolionema suvaense | reverse complement strand
CCCTCATTTATGGGCAAGAATAAGTGGTCCAAATTTCAAGGTCATAGCTATAGTGGAAGTTGGTTTTCCGAGGGGGGTGGGGGGGTGGAACCAGCCCCCCTTGTTATGTTGGAGTAGTCAAAAAGGCATGTTATGTTAACCGTTAATCGTATGTTCTTAAATGTTGAGCATTCCGCATTGATTTTCTGCATTAAGTTATCTGTTATACGAGAATGAAGGGCAAGGACAGCCTTTTGGCTGATGGCCTGTGCACACCATACCCCCCGGAGTATATTGCAGGTATTCAGACAAAAAAACAAAAACATTCTCTGACTTTGTTTTCAAAAGATCAAAATGCTAAGGGTAAGAGCAGCCTGTTAGCTGATGGTCAGTCGGCCGAAGACGGCCAGTGGACCAAGGGGGTCCAGTGGGCCGAAGACGGTCAGTGGACCAGTGGGCCGTGACTGCAAAATTGTATTACAGGATTGAGTATTTCGAATTGACGTTTGCTCGGAAAAATCTATTTCATTAAGCTAAGGGTAAGGGCAGCCTGTTGGCTGATGGCCGCTGATGGCCACTGTGCCATGAATCCACGAAGACCTTGCACGTATATACTTGGAACTTTGAAGGAGTTGTCTGTATCGACTGATCAGGTTAAGGGCGAAGATGGATATCAGTAAATGCTATTGCCGTTGAATGCTTGCAAATCAGTAATGAAAATGAAATCTTGTGTCTTATTGTGATTGATCAGCCTTACTGCAAACATGCTGTTTTGAGGTTAAAAATAATATAGCAAAGCTAATGAATTATGCACTTATTTCTCTCTTCATGTTTTTCCGACATGGATCTTGCTTCGTGGAACTCGATGCAGAATATGCAGCACACTGACAGATAGCGGTAGTGGAGGTTGATGGTGCCCCAAGATGGTGGCATGTTGGACTGCCAATAACACAAATGAAAACTATACTGACGTTAAATAGGAAAGATCATTGCTAAATTCTTGCACACAAAAAATCTCATTGTTGTTTTTTTTATACCGAAGCTTCACGGTTTTCCCTCTGATCCGGCGCAAAAAAAAAAAAAAAAAAAAGCGATTGGAGGTTTTCACCCAGTTGCTTCGTGTCCAATTTCGGCTGACTATCTGACATCCACCATCACCTTACATCAACCGTCCTGAATTCGTCACGTCTCTCCTGGTGGTCGACCAACATATCTCAGTGGAGCAGCCAGCTCCAGTTGCGTTCTTATTGATTTGGTATAATTCAGCTAGCTTGAACTGTGCGGCCTCTAATTGTAAAAATTCTTTGTTGAGTTATAAGTTTATTGCCACAAGACTTGAGCGCTAAGACGACACCACTACATGATACTTCATGTCTTTTTATTTGTTTTAATGCGTTTGTGTATGGTTGATAAATGAAGCTATTCTCGGTTTTTCTGGATAATTAGAGAATAACCATAAAATATGACTCAGGTGGAATTCTTCTAGAAGCCCATCAATGCATCTAACTCTGAATCTTTGCATGCATTTAAGCCCCAGAGATACACCTTTCAATGTAATTAAGACCCATATAGCCATTCACCTGTCTATCTGTGAAAGTTCGGGAAATATGCCTAATGCCCTGACATTTCCAGGTTTTCCCTGTGGCTGACAGGTGTCGTCGGAAAAAACGAAATGTACCTATACGCAATAAAACTACTTGGAGAATCCCAAGACGAGACCCTTTGTCAGAGTATTGAAAAGTTGGTGTGTCACGTTTATGGAATGCCCAAAGAAGTCGACATAAATATCGTTAGACTAGAAATAGTCGCTTCTAACTCATAATAGCCTACAAATTATCACAGGTCAACTCTTCCGCTACCGATGTGAGTGCATATCGAGCGAAGAAATACAGCAGCTCGAACAACAGGCTGCACCACTGTCCGCCATTTTGTTGTGCTTTCATACATGGCATATACACCACTGACGTACATAAGCATTCATTCCATTTACTTTTAACGAGATGCGTTTGTTACGCGGTTCCTGGGTTTATCAGTCAGACTGCAGTTGTACATCAGGTGAGAGTTGCTGCGTGGTGAATATGTTGGAGTTAGAAGGGACCATGCTAGTCTAAAATATCGTGAGATACCTTAAGTTTTGCAGGGCCAAAACACCAGACCAATATCAGCTGCGACCAGCCAAAGACGAGATGCAGCAGCATGTGAAACGCGACAATTATCAATCATTTATCTGGAAGCATGCACTTTCATCTAATGCAGACATCCAGTCTCCTGTAAGACATGGATGGGAAGAAATCGATGGCAAGCTGATCAGAATCCACCAGCACCAGAGTCAGTATTGGAACTGGTCACGTGACTGAAGGAAGTCTACGTGCAAAGAGTCGTGTCAATGTCGCATCCTGTTCCTGGAGTGCACCGATGTTTGCAAAAGTTCAGCAACTTCTGAAAAACCCGAGTTTGATTCATCTGATTCAGACAGCAGTGCCGATATGGCAGTATTGACTGACGACGGGCCTTGAGTCACAGACGCAGGCTAATAAACGCTTGCTCATGCTGGCTTCTTACTGCAGCAATTATTTGCCTGGAGTGTTGCTAATGCCTTAAAAACCCATATTTTGTTGCGTGCAACCACTGACTTTTCAATAGATAATGTCCAGTCAATCTCAAACATTGAAATATGATGTAGGTATTTTATCACCAACATGTTTGGTCGTGTAAGTATCATATCATAAACCTGGTTAGTAAATTATACTGGTACTTTAGAAGGTTAAGTCACAGAAAAGCAAAACATTTTAAGAATCAGTTGTTATCAAATCTAGCTTGCATTAAATGAAGGCGGAAAGCAGGGCAAGGTCTCTTGCGTAAAATCACGAAAATCAGCTTTCGGGGAAAATACAGTATTTTTGCGACAAATATGTGATTTGGCATTATGGCCTTACAAATGAAACTGATTACGTTAGGGATCTAAAAGTTGGTCTAGACATTTATGAATACGTGGTGATCCAACACACCAAATTCCAAAAACGTAGGTTACTACGCATGGCAAGTTATGAAAAACGGAATTTGCCGAAAAAGCCAAAAATTACAGCAAAAAAATTTTAAATTTTCGCAAAGATTCTTCACAAATTTCAAGAGTGCAGACATTGTGTTGCGAAAACTTCAGCTATATGTCTAAACATTGGATTACATTAGTTCTTATCTCCGTAAAATGACTCTATGAGACGTATCCCGCCATGCTTCACGGAATTCGTACAGATTGCAGAACTTCATCATTGAATCAGTCAACCTGAAAACGTATTCAGTTTCTTCTATAGGAAATGAATACAGCGATCAGGGAATCGAAATTATCCATATTGTAGCAATCCTCGTGCAGTAGAGCCAACGAATGCTTGTTTCAGAAGCAATATTCGTCTCATGGCAATGCACTGAATCAGAAGGGAATTCACAAAAAAAAAAAAAATAATAAAAAAAGGAAAGAGAAACAAAATATAACAAAAACACAAAAAGCAAAACTTGAATATTCTGTCACTAAACCAGGCTAAATTTTTCACGGAATTATCACGGCAGTTTTCTTTGAATATATTCTCTACCACAATATTAAAATGTTATTCAAACTGCTGATGATATTCTTGTCCTCTACATAAAGTGCAAAATTCTAACAATAGATTTCTCCAATCAATCTAATGTACGACAGGTCGATTATGCAACATGGCACGCCTTCATTGACTCCATGTGAGTAAGTGAAATAGAAGTCACATGTTGCTGCGCGCAACGACATTCTGTCAACAACAGCTGGCTGTATTTCTCTCAGATAAGTTCCTTTCAAAGACATTTGACGGTAGTAACCAACTCCCAAATCTCAAAGACGCAGCACAACAAGGTGTCTGGTGTGTTTTCCGAGGTTTTCTTTCAGACCTCACATCAACTGCTGCACGGACGGAGCGCTTTTCGAATACTCTGTAAACGGTTGTTTCTGGACGTAATGTTGGTATAGACTTGGCTTTTTGGCAAACTAGACCCGTCAAGTGCCTTTAAATGCTTGATTGATAGCTTCAAAGAACGCAGTCTAAACGAGAACAGATGTTTCGCAATTATCAACAAAATTTGAACATAGATAGCTGCAATAAGATAGGCAAGAAACAACAACAGTGATAAAAACAACACAGACGAATGTTGACCATGCACCATCAAAACCACTTGCATCATGGCTGTTAGCGATTAGCGGCATGCGGAATGGCAGAATCTATTAGCGGAATGCAGATTGGCACAACTGCCACTCTAGCCACAAAGAATCGTGATGATTGTGCTCTGGCCCGATTAAGCGCTGGCCCCACTCTGAAGTGGGGCAATTAACATTGTTCCGCCCCCATTTAAGATAATGACCGTATTGTTAATCGGTGCAATCCCAGATTAAAAGCGGCCGCGAGTTTCAAATCAGGAAGCGTCCATCCGTCCTGATTGCCGCAATCAATTGGGAAAGACCTTGTTTTAAGAAAGATATATCCAAGCGACAACTCAATTTTTAAAAACAAGCACTAAGCTTTTCAACAACTATGTGTCATCATCAGGTGCTATAGAGTGACTTAAAAACTTCAACTGAACACTTATATATCCACTTAAAATGGGTAATTACAGTAATTATAAAAGACCAATTAGCTGTCATGAAAAGTATAAAATGACAATACATGCCAATAAAAACTTTCAACAAAAAGTCATCAGAAAGTGCAGGAAACATGAGCTTATGTCACACCATTACGAAATAGAGTCAAAGCTGAAAAGTCTACTTGGTCATTAAGGTCAGGCTTTTCATGTGCAATAAATGACGCTTCTAGGTATTTTCTTTTCTTATATGTGGGAGGAGCAGGACAGAGAATTGACTATGAAAAACTGTGGTTAGCATTTTCTTTCTTATGTTTGGCTGGCTCAGAAGCTTCGGATGGAGTGTTGTGTTCAGCCTATCGTACAGCCACGTTCCTTTCTGTTTCTCCGATGTATGTGGAACCACAGGAGCATACACCTTTGTAAATTACACAGGATGGGTACTTGTTGTTGTCATTCAGGTTGTTTTTAAAAATTGAGTTGTCTCTTGGATTCTGACCTTGTTTTAAATTTGCCAAATCCCGTTTCATTTGACACAGATATATGGACAAATAAAGCCAAAGGACAAGGACACATTCACGTCACAAACAACACAAAAGATAAAACTAACAAAAATTCAGTAGTCAAAAGCGCGCTTGCTAAAGCAAATGTAGAGGAAATATTTTAAGCTTAGTTTCGACTCACAATTATTACCACCGAAAAGAGCAGATAGCTCTATAGAGAGCAGATGTTTGTTTTCTACAAAAAAAAAAATAATTAATAATAATCATCAAGCAGGGCTGCCTTAGCGATGCTTTAAATCGTGAGGGTCATGAACGAAGGCTAAGGCCGTCTATTAGAGACTGGATAGTTCATTCGCGATTTGGCACGAAACAATTTCTCGTGGTAACGAAAGTTTCTGATCATAAAAGTAGCTATGGGAAAGTGTAGAATTAGATGCGTCCTTGCAATCCACGATTCTTTTAAGCATCCCGAGGATCAAACTTTTCAAACCATTAGCAACATCCAAACAACATCAAAAAAATAAAAATTGTAGAAGAACAAAAATATAATGTAAAAGACGAACTGACAACTTTTTAATCAATTTCTTGTCTCAATCAATTTGAGTGTGACTTTTACCAACAACACAAATCAGAATTACATCAAGAGAAGTCTGAAACTGGACTGGAGAAAAAAAGCACCTCTATAGTTAAAATTTTAAGCAACAGCTAAGCAGCTAAGCAGCAATCGAGCTTGAGTAGGAGGAAAAGGTAAGCAACATCGAGCCCCCGATAAAAAAATTGTGTTGCTTATAAAAAGAAGCCGGAAAAAAAGTTACACTTAACAAGGAACGAGAAAAGAAATTGATTATTCATATATTAACAATATTAAATTTCCTTAACTTTCATAAGGGCCACAGACAAAATCAAATGAATTGGAAGAATAGAGGACTGCACCAATCAAAAAATCATTACGTTGACTGAGCGAAGCTGGAATGTTTCAGTGAAAAATATTTGAAAATTTCAGTTGCATTTGTAATTGGAAACTAGATAGATGTTTATAAAATTCGGACGTTATAAACTTCGGACTTTGCTTTTGCACTTAATTTTTCGTCATTATGTACGTACGCGTTTTGCCACACTAACTGACTCACTGGCGACGTTACGGAGGAAAGCAACTGTTTAAAAGTAAATACGGAGGCGTACAAAACAAATCGAGTTTAGATGAATTCTCAATACTTTATTCCTTTTTAACACGTCATTACTATGTCCACATCCAGAGCGAGAACAGTCACCACTTATAATCGAATATCAGGCTTCATATCAGGCTGAAAAGAGCTAATCAGATTTAAAAATCAATGGCAGCAATATGTCAACATAGAAAATAATGAGAACAAATGAATCAGGACGAAAAACAAGCAACATGCAAACAAGCACTGTGTATAACATTCATTTTGGAATGCAAGCGCTTTTACTACTGAATTTTTGTTAGTTTTATAGTTTGTTTTGTTTGTGTCGTGCATGTGTCTTTGTCATTTTGCTGTATTTGTCCACATCTGTGTTAAACGAAACGGGATTTGGCAAATTTAAAACCAGGTCTTCCCGATTGATTGCTGCAATCAGGACGGACGGAAGTTTCCTGATTTGAAACTCGCGGCCGCTTTTAATCTGGGATCGCACCGATTACGGTCATTATCTTAAACGGGGGCGGAACAATAGCGAGCAACAAAACAGAATTAATGTCAGATGCCACGAACACAATGCTCGGGAGTCTCTGACAGACGCTCCCCATTTACGTTTTTCCCTTTTTAGTCACACGATGAACTGTAGAAACTCAAAGCGCTTGAGTCCTCCTCGATATTTTTTCACTGGCTTCCTGATGGTGGTGGTAAGCGGAAGGGGACAATTTGGGGGTTCTGCCAACCTTCCGAAAACACCAATGCAAAAGGCTTGTTACCAATAAGGTTCTGAAATGATCTAGTTAATTTCAAGTAATATAAATCGAAAACAATGTGTCTTAAGCCAAGTTAACCTCCGACCAAACGCTTTTCTAAGGGAGTTTTTCGCTTTTCAATTTAGGCAAGTTTGATCTATTTTCAACATAAAAAGCTTCATTTTTTCCAGCTACTCCGCTGGGACTATAGCTGTTTGCTGATCCAACAAAAGTAGGAGAATGACAAAGCAACAAGTTTGAAGAAGAGTTCATGATCATGTCACTAAAAGATACTATTTAAAGGGTCTAAGCTGGCATAAAATGTAAACAAAAAATTTTCTGGATCGATTAAGGCCATTCTTGAAGAATCCGCCGCTCGCATAGAAAAGTTTATACAACAATATACTGTTCTGTCTTCATGTAATTCCATTACAACTTTTTTTTATCAGAAAACCGTCTATAAGAAAACGGCCAGCAGTTAGCCTGCCAAAATTTAAGAAACTTTCATCTGCTGAACAAAAAGGGGGGAAAACGACAAGAAACTTAGCAAGTTTTGCAAACAAGAAATGCGATGGTTTCTTTCCCAGTCAAATATCTAGGCACTTTCTTTCTTGAAGTCTGAACACGTTAGTCATATAGAAATCACTATGGCTGCTGTTTTCTGGGAGTTTCCTTTACGTTGTTGTTCGTAGATATATAAATTACGACTTCTATGCATACTTGTTTTGTTGGGTACGTTCTTGAAGCTCTTCGTATTTCAGAAACCCAATAAGAAATTTTTCAAAGCAAAACCTTAAAAATTTTAAGAAACTTCAGCTACCATGACGGGTGCTTGGTTTCTTATAGAAACCCCGTAAAAGAATACCAAGGATAGATATTGATACATACAACTAACTTTTGCAGGACAGGGATAACACAGCTCCCCCTCTCTCCAACACCTCAGTTGTTTATTCACTAAATGTTCTTTTGCCTTCCCCGCTTTTTGTAATTGCTTCATTGGAGATATCCTCCCCCCTCCACCTCTCTGGAAAGTAAAAATAGGAGGTGATGCGCAAAAGGAATTCATTCCAAATGCTTGATATTTGAATCAATTGACAAGTATACGAATATATTGGTATGCCTACTGAGAACAGCACAAAATACTGAGTTAGCCAAGTACCAATTGGGTTCAAGTCTGGCATCTAGCGCTAGTCAATGGATAGAAGTCAGAACACTCGACCTCATTATTTATGCAAGATGCTACTAATCATTTATGCGGGATTCTGCTTTGTGTCATTCTGCTATTCCGCTAAACGCTAACAGCCCTTGCAAAATGCACCATTCATTGAAATCAGAATTGAAATAAGAAAGATCAGGAAGTCAACGAAGAGAAGGGGTGCTAACTACTCTCATATAGTTACGGAAGTTACGGGGCGGATACAGACCGTGTCAAGTGTGTCATCTGACACGGTTTTTATGCTTCGCACATGCTAGCAGCGATAGGATAGCTTCCAAGCCTTGCGATTGTCGATGTATGGCCAAATCGAAAAAGTCAACCGCCAGCAAGTGAGTAAACATTTTTCTCTCGTTACATTCCTGTTTCCACTTTATTACTCGAGGTACTTTACGAATCTGGGCACTATGCGGGCTCAACAGTATACTCGATATCCTCCAATCAAGATCCGTTCCGTTGTTTGAAATAGCTTCTCCTTAGAATTCATGGCCTACTTGCCGTACGATCAAAACTGTGTCAGAGACGTGAGTCGGTCATGTGGCAAGGCGGAAAACTGTCCTTTGATCCCATTACGAAAAAAAGTGCGTCTGACCAGAGTTTGCGGTAAATCATGCTTTAACAGCACAGATACAACAGATGAAATATGCTGAAGGTAAACAAAATCGATAACACGTGAGCTGGTTTCATGTTATAGTTTCATGTAACCTGAAATCAGATGCTCTTCCTCTCATGGGAGCCTGACCGTCCTATACCCGTATTCGGCAGGTTAACCCTATTCAACCTGGCGGATCCCCCTGAGGTTTTTTGAAAATTGCATGCTTTTTGGAAGCATGCTGCGGCTCGGAACTTTTGGACAATTCCTAAAATTTATTGAGACATATTCTGAGCAAAAAATCAGGTTCCAACAATTTTTCGTTCGTCCAGGTCATGTCCTTTTTGAAAATTACCTGCTGTCTGAAACAAGTCACATAATTAGTGGACTCCCGTAAACTTAATTGAGAATCTCTGCACTAGATGCAAGAACAGAATAGCACGTTAGCCGTAAGATTTGCACCACAAATCACAAAAGCGTAATCAAGTGTTCGTGAAACATGAAAAAACCCTAATACAGCCATTATTCACAAAAATTGCCACCCGCATGCTAAAAAACAACATATTCTCAAGATATAAAGCATGGGCCATGACATATGCTTTGTTGCCACTAAGATCGAAGCCAAATATGAAAAGATAAACCATTGTTAACACATTCGGAATAAACCCTGAAAACAGCCATTTTCTAGCGCAAATTACCACCCGCAAGCGACAGGAGATAGTCCGGAGACATGGCAAATGATTCATAACATGCGTACTATTGCCTCAAATATTCAAACCCAAAATAACAATAAACAGATTAACCGTTCATGACACACATGGAAAAAACCTTAAAAATTTTTGGACGAAAATTGCCACCTGCAAACCAAACGAGATTGTCAGGAGACATGGCATACGGTTCAACACGTGTGCACAGTTGCCGCTAATATTCACACCAAAAAAGACAAGAATCCGACGAACAGTTCTTGGCTTATAAGCAAAAAACTGTGAAAAACGCCTTTTTGCAGGTGTATAAATTGCTACCTGCAAGCCGAACGAGAGTTTTCCCAGATATGGCATGTGGTCCACAACATAAGTTCTATTGCCCATTAGTTTCATACCAAAAACCACAAAAAAGTAGCGAACAGATTTTGAAATATTCTGAAATAACACTAAAAATGGCCATTTTTGGGCATAAATTGCCACCTGCAAGCCTAACAAAATTTTTTTTCAAAATTCTGGCTCCATCCCTTTTCGTCAATTACGGATTGTCACCTTCACACCGAATTTCAGAAAAATTAATTGAGGGGTTATCCGGGAAAATGCGTTGGTGACGGACGGACGGAAGGACGGAAGGACGGACGGACAGGCATCAATTTATAGGACTCTTCCGCAAAAGCGGGAGTCCAAAAACAC
>JAOBRC010759783.1:0-10187 GCA_027575255.1 Scolionema suvaense | reverse complement strand
GGGGGGGGGGGGGGGGGGGGGGGGGGGGGGGGGGGTGGACTTAACCCTATTTGGTACTGGACCATCCCCAATCAAACTTTTTATTTTAGACACTAAACTGAAAACGTTGAAGAGCTGCTACTTCAGGGCTTTTATTAGAATTATATTGGAGACTCCCAGGCCAAATTTCAAGGTTACAGCCCCAGGGGATTCGGAGATACGAGCTAATTGTGGAAGGCCAATTTGTCAAAAATGGTGATTTTTGCTCGTTTTTGCAACATTTTTTAAACAAATATAGCAAATATAGCAGTCTAGACACATAAAAAATTTTTTGATAATTTTGGTGCAAAAATTCAGGTGACGTCACAAAATGCTAATTATGTCATCAGCCATGTTTTTCATCACTTGACAGCTTAAAGGCAACGCTATGTTCCTGGTAAGTTTTATCCTTATTGGTGTTGATTAAGGTACTTTTTACTAGGGGGTGTGTCTTAGAGCACATTTTTTCAAAGGATTGCCGCCTGTCCAGATTAACACATGCCGTAAGCAAAAACTTTGAAAAGCTTTTAAAACAACTCTAATGCTTGAATAAAGATTACCAACTGTTATGATCTACAGAAAACTATGAGCATAATCACATACAAAATATGTTACCTGTTGAAATTTTAGGGCTGTTTAAAATGTAGATAAATGATATGGTGTGTAGAGATAAGAATATTTAAATATTATGTTTGTTTTAGGATACAGCCAGCCAATATGCTGATCAACAGTGTACTGTCATTCAGAATGGGCCGTATACAATCGGCTCTCCTACAAAAGAATATCCATACAGCAGAGGGACAAGGTATGTTATGCACGTCTTACATTTCTTAGTTAGAATGCCAATATCAGTTAAATTTTGGTGTCTAGAAATTTTCAAGAGAATCCCTAAACAGTTATTTTTTACCTTTTGAGGTTAAAATAACTGGAGATAAAATATGCAACCCCTGACGAAACATGTGTGTTATGCAAAATGGAAATAAACCTCCACTTACATGCGGAAATTAACTCACATTGACGTGCGGTGGAATGTGCTTCTGGTAAGCAGAGAAAAATGAAAGGAAACCAGGTACACATGCAGTTGTTGATATTAACAAATTCAGGTAAAAGAGAAATATCTCAGCCACACATACTGTATCACATAAGGAACAATAGCAATATCAAATGGGAACATATAGTCTCTCCATCCATCAAAACAAGCTTGAAGAAAAAGTAAAAAAATGTTACAAGCGCTGAAAAGAAGTACGCTGCTGATGCTTAAAAAAATTCACCTAGAAAAGGACTTGTCTCAAGGATTTGCTAACATATATTCTCTTTTTTAGAAGCATAATGCTTACAAACATACTGAAACTGGGAATCTGGAAACAATTAAGCATATTGCTTAGCATATTGTGAGCCTCAGGAAATTTGACTGCTGTTCCTTGAGCTTAGCAAACTATGTCTAGCATACTTCTAAGCCTTAGGGAACATTCTCAAAACTGGACATGTAGCTGGACAATCATAGACTAGAGGTCGTTCCTAATAAAACTCGTACATCCTAAGATTTAAAAACATCGTAGTCTTGAAACGGGAGGAACGACTAGCACTACTCAGTCAGATTCTAGTTCTTTCTCTTGTGTCAAGAGCTGTTCAACAGAACTATGGCCCATAGGCGGAGGTATCGTTAGTATGCAAATGAATATCAATCACCTATGACCAAAGCGTTTATTGCTTGCACTATTCATCCATTGGCCCCCTGAAGACTCACCTTCAGCGCACTCAGATGGGATGAGAACAATTCGTGCGATCTCCAAATACCGCCCGCAAAATTACAAACTGCGTAGTGTCCATACAAATCGCCAGCCAGAATTCTGGCTGGCTTTATGGGAGAGTTGTATGGTGCTTATCAGGAACACTTCGGCTTGCTACCGTAAAGTACTAGTCTCATTCTCAGTTTGTCAGTCTGTTTAAGTGACCCATGTGTCGTGGCTCTTGTTAAGAATGGGACTACACTAGTCTAAGACAATATGGACTGTCTTTTTCCTATTTGTATCATGTCTATGATCGACACTTGTTTTGATCTCAAGACTCTACCAAGATGCGAAAAAAATGTTGGGTCACTTTTGCCCTGTACTGTTTTCATTGAGAGATGATGGACAATACGGTTCTTTTGGCTCTCCTCAAGCCTGCTATAGCTTCATTGAGGGATATCTTTACATGAATAGATGTTTGTTGTGTATTGCAAGCAGATACTCAATACCCTATCAATTTCCTTCCTCTAGTGATTCAATTGGTAATAACTACTCTCCCAAAGCGAAGTCACTTAGCTGCCGTGTGGTACAATTCAGGAAACCCCATCACAGCTCCTGTGTTGGTAAGTTTGTCTTTTCTGAGACAGCGTTCTGATGAGTTCACTTCACACAGCTTGCTTGCTCCAGCTTGTATTATTTGCCTCCGCAGGTTCGTAGATATGTTCGCAGAGATATGTTTTCTAACTTTGCACTTGGCAGCAACAGTGGCCTAGCCAAAAGTCATCCATGTCTTTCTTCAGCTCCTTGAATGATCATTATGAAAGGTGGATGGATCAGTAAGCAAATGAACCTTGCACGTTTTATGTGTGTTGGATGTATCATCATACTGTGTTGTGTGTTTGGTTTTATTTTATTCCAAAAAATCTATGCTCTGGTTTCCTTTAATGCAGCAAAATTTCAAAAGATTGATGCTTACAAAATGTGTCCTAGCACGCAGCTGCATTTGGGTGACTAAAAACATTGTCCAATTTTCGTCTTTCTTATCATTAGACATTGTATCTGTATATTGTTGGCCGTCTGGAATATGAATGCATGATTGACAATGCTATTTTTGAGTTGTGATGATCACGATCCTCTTTACATCATTCAATTAGATCTGTTGTCAACTGATTTTGTTTTAGACACAAAATACCAACCTAAGCCAGTGCAAAAGACAGTTTGTGATGTTGCTTTACATTTAAAGACAAAAAGATCCCATTCAGGTTTGAGAACTGGTTGTAAGCGTAATGTCTGCCTTCCACACATTTCTTCATCTTTGTACCAGAGCGAAGCAATATGTGACCGCCTATCTCGTGCAGAGTCTGCGATAGACTTAGTGTCTCTTCCAGATATCGCTCCATTTGCCCCATTGGTGTCGAAATCTGCTGCGAGTAGAGGAGCATCACCAGTTCACAGAAGACACTCGGAAAATGTGTCTGTAGTGTACAAGAGAAAGCCTGTACAATCGAGAACTAGTGCTGAAGAAACCAATTGTATCAAAAGGCTCAGCTTTTCAAGTAAAAATCAGAATCTTCGCAGAACATCACCAGATGATCAGAGACCTGTCTTTCAGCATTGTTCTGTTACACCTGTTGATGAAGCATGCTTTGATAGTGTATTCCCGCTGATGTCAGCAGCGACGCTAGGGCTACCGGCCCCTCTATTACCTTTTGAAGAGTATCAGGGTAAATATGAGCTGCTGATAAAGAATTCTATTGCTAGTGATATGATTGCGCCAATATCTCTGTCCATGATACAGAAGATCATTAATCGCATGCCTCATTCTGCTCAAAGGAATTACAAGACTATTATTGCTCAGCTCTGCAAGGTAGGGACTTATTTTTTATTTTATGATGTTGTAATCCTCTGATAAATATAATGCTTTCTTTTAAACACCCTCTTTAATTTAATGCCCCCACCCCCTAGAATGGAAAATATTCATTAAATGTCCTTCTGTATTAAGCACCTCATCCAATAAAAACCCTCTAGAAAGTAACTGCCAACCTTATAAATTAGGCCAATGATAATCAAAAAAGTTTCGAGCCTATGAATAATTGTTTCAAGCCCCTGGTCAAGTTTTTCCGGCAGTAAGATGGTAGGTCTGGACAAATGGTTGACAGACATGCAGGAGTCAGAGACACATTCCACTAAACTCTTTCATTTTACATTTCAAAGCTGACAAGCCTTGGGATGGGAACAGTGATCAGCCCTTGCTACAGGAACCACAAACCTGATCTGCAAAGGGTTTCCTCTCCAGCATACACTGGCAACCCCTTATACCATCATAGATCTACCTTAGTAATTTACATGAATTGTAAGATGCTAGCGTTGCAATGCAAAACAGTCTACTATACAATTTGCTATTTTACGTTCGTTATTGACTGTTACTGCATGAAGACCATTGCCCCCCCAATGGGCCGCGGAGCGTAATTTAAAATGTGTGTGTGTGTGGGGGCAGATCATAGTTCGGATGCTTTGATTAACATTTCTTAGTAGTCATAATAGTAAAAAGAAATTTCTTTGCAAAAACGTGTGGGGTCTATGCTCCCCCCGGTCCCCCGTCTCAGCGGTTTATACCCCCTGGAAAAAATGAAAGAATAGTGTGGCAGTAACATGCTCAATATGCGGTGCTGTATGCAAATCTGAGCTTGAAAAATGAAATAAAGATGGGTATTAAGGTAAATCCTTTCTCTATCTCATATGGCACTCTCTCCGATTAGTAAGCATTCTATTGTAGTGCCAAAATTGTTTGTCTTTTCTCATAGGGCATGTTTATATCTTCAAATTTAGCACATGGATTTTTTATGCTGTCCTTTATGCGTTAGGGTCTTGGCTCTGCTTCATGTTGATAAATATTTTTTATTTCATCCTCACCGGTTACAAGTTTGAAAATTTTTATGATAGTGTGGTTGTTGGTTACGAGGTGGCATAAGACAATTCTTAGCATTACTCATTTTCTGACTCAGACGGAAAATTTTGCTGAGTTAACAATACGACAGATATTTTGCAGTAGGTGATAGTTTGTAGAATCTGATGCTGTTGAGCGCAGCTTCTGTGTGGAATTTTCCAAGCAAACAAAATTGTACGGATGAAGAATGGGTTTTGAGCAACATGCCTGCGTTAGGAGAAAGTAGTGCAATGTCTCTCATCTGCACCTATAGTACGATAGAGTTTTCCACTGCATTTTGCATCGGGTTGTTTTCAATGCTGCATCATTTCAGATATTATCAATGCTTCATGCTTAGAGCTGTATTTCGTGATTATGTTCAGCATTCAGACGAGATTATCTTTTTATCAACTGACTGTGGGTTGCCAGCTGACCTAATGTTGTCTTTTTTCTCTCTGGTATGATAGGAGGTGCAAGGTGACTATCTATACGGTATGAAGAAACATATTCTTGACTATTGCCTCCTGGACACTGTAGAGCAGCGGCGGTTAAATGTTTATACGCAGTCACAGGTACACGTAGCAATTTGTCTTGTTGATTATGTTATGAGATGATATTTCTCGTGCTCTCTTGGAGGACAATGTATCCTTGTAACTGTTTAGTTGATGCATATAAGTATAAGTCTGTAATGATGGTATTTCCAATGTTATAGGTTCTTGCCATTAAATTTCTTAGTGCTCACTGAAAATTGGCCACGCTTTTTTCATATTCATCTTGCTAAGGATTATTGCGTGCAATTGTACCTGCCCATTTTGTAAAACTCTAAAGCATGCCCTGCCCTTACTGGAATATGTTCTGCTTGCATGCATTGGATTCCCTGTGGTTTCATGATGTTCAAGTTTCGGGGACTAATTTCTTTATTGTAGCTTTATGATCCTGCTTCTTTATTGCCTTATTGTCCTTTCTGAGAAAATGATTCAGAATGAAATCTGAAGTGGGCGGCAGTCAGCAGAATGGCAGTGTTATATATTAGACGGCTTGCCAGGGTCTTATTCCAGATTCTAGATAAGGAGCGGTCTCGTAATTCATTACTTTTGTAGAATCGTATTAGTGATTTATCGTTTTTGTTTAGATTTATCTAGTGATAATTTGAAGCAAAAAAAATAACATTTTTAAAACATTTTATCTATGCCTTTTAGAGTAATAGGACAACAGGGTGGCCACCGGTTCTGGAATTCCTTGAATTCCTTGAATTGTTCTGGAATTTTTTTGGTTCTGGAAATGTTCTTGAAAAACACCACTTTTTGGAAGCTGTTCTGGAATTGTTCTGGAATTCTGAATTTTTCTCTGACATAATTGATTTAAATGATTTTATTTGTGTTTCAATAGAACTGCGTATGAGAATTCTGTAAAATGCACCGAGTATCCATTTTCTGGAAAAATGTTGAAATGTTCTTGAATTGTTCTGGATTTTTTTTTTGAGTGGCCACCCTGGACAACCCCAATTGGATAACTGCCCTCCTGGATGACTCCCACTCGCACAACTCCCAAATAAAATACTACACCCGGACCATTCCCTTGCAGGACAACTCTCACCTGGATAATTTCTCTGGATCATTTTCATCTGGATAACTCTTGTCTGGACAATTTCCATCTGGAAAACTCTCACTTGGATTATTTCCATCCGGACCACTCCCATCTGGATAATTTCCATCCGGACAACTCCCATCTGGATAATTTCCATCCGGACAACTCCCATCTGGACAATTTCCATCCGGACAACTCCCATCTGGATAATTTCCATCCGGGCAACTCCCATCTGGATAATTCCCATCCAGGCAACTCCCATCTGGGTAATTTCCGTCCAGACCACTCCCATCTAGGTGATTTCCATCTGGACCGCTTCCATCTGGATAATTTCCATCCGGACAACTCCCATCTGGACAATTTCCATCCGGACAATTCCCATCTGGATAATTTCCATCCAGACAACTTCAACCTGGATAATTTCCATCCGGACAACTCCCATCTGGATAATTTCCTTGCACATCTCCCAACTGGATAATGTTCATCCGGACAACTCCCATCTGAGTAATTTCCATACGGACAACTCCCATCTGGATAATTTCAATCCAGACAACTTCGACCTGGATAGTTTCCATCCGGGCAACCGTCTGCGCATCTCCCATCTGGATAATGTCCATCCGAACAACTCCCACCTGAGTAATTTCCATCCGGGCAACTTCAACCTGAGTAATTTCCATCTGGACAACTTCAACCTGGGTAATTTCTATCCGGACAACTACCATCTGGATACTTTCCATCTACACATCTCGGGCAACTTCCACCTGGATTATTTCTATCCGGACAACTTCCATCTGGATAATTTCCATCTGCACATCTCCCATCAGGATAATTTCCATCCGGACAACTTCCACCTAGGACAGACCCCACCTAGGACAGATCCCACTGGATAATCCCTTGCCAGGACATACTTCGCAACTCAGGAAAATTCCCACCCAGGAGTATTTCCACCCAGAGAATTGCCACCCAGGAGAATTTCCGCTGAGGCCAGCTCCCATCAAGGACAATTCCCAGCCAAGCTATTTCCCACTCATTTAGAAGAAATTTTCTCAAAGCTGTATTTTCATCCCAATCAGGGCAGTATTTAACTTGAGAACTATGTGAAATTCAGATTATTTCTGTCTTCACTATGAAAACAAATTTTTTTCCTGCAGTGGGATAGTTATATTGGAGTAAGTCGGATTAAAAAAGTTATTTTCTGACCCTGTGCATACTTAGAATGTATTTTATGGAGTTGAAATTGGGACATCAGCACAACTACAACAAATTGCACGCAGATATCACAAATTTTCAATAGGCATCAGTGTGAACTTGTTCTTACCATAATTATGCTATACATATATCATTCATGGGTTTTTCCAGCCACTTCTTTAGGGCCAGTAATAGGATGTATGTAACTGAATTTAATGAGAACTTAATTTTGCTGTGAAGGAGTTCCATATCAAACTCACTAATTTTGAAGACTTTGATACAAAAAGTTGACTACCAGATACGTTACCACTTCAGCTACTCAGATATGTTAGCAGTTATGTAAAGAATTCCAATTTCTAAAATTTCTGAAACATTTGTAGTTAATTCTAGCGAAAATGTTTTATGATCATAACATTTTTCAATGCTCACACGAGAAGGTGCATTTTAGGTTGCCCCTCCATTGCAGCTTGCTAAATGTGGTTTTCTAGTTTGCAAGAATTTCCAAATTGAGGATTTATAACTCAATTGCTTTCAGGACTAACGGAACTACAAGCGCAAGTGTCTAGAAAATATCCTGAAACTATTTTCCAAAAAGATAACTTTTTCATCTAAACATGTTTCACTGAATCTTGTAGCATAATTTATAGAACTAAATTTTATTTCGAATTCTAAAATACAGATGGTGACAGACAGCAACTATAAAATATCTAACTGTTTTGCAATAAATCTATCCTGAGTGGCGGGCCCTGGAAAGTAGTGATATAGGAAAGTGGCGGAAAGATTCTATAATGTGAGAAAGAAGTGCAGTAGAAGAGGAAGCTATAAAGAAAGTTAGATAGAAGTTGAGAGATAAATGCTTAACTTGCTTGCGCCCGATGTAGGTTTTGATTAATAGATATGCATGGCGTTCTTCAACTTACATTGCCAATCCAAGAAGGTATGATCTAAAATGCAGAACCAATCACTGTTACAAGCATCTCTGGAAGCAACGTTTCTAAAGTCTTTGTGAATGCGAGAGTCTTAATACCTGCTCTAATTCTGATAGTCAACTGCAAGCAACTACTGCATTTCTATTTCTACACCAGGTGTGATTTCAGTGCACTGAGAATTGAGAGTCTTTTGCTGTGAAATAAGAACTTGTTTTGAATAATGTAGAAACTAGTTCGGCAGCAATGACTTTGGAATAAGTTGCTGCTAATTATTGTTTATCTTGTCTTGCGTCAGTGTAGGTAGATTATGCACATGATGTAAGGAAGCTGAAAGTGCTGAACGTTTTCTACTTTGTCTTCTAGTGTCTCTTTAGTAAAGCCTTCAATATCACGTTTTGTTACTTCCTTGATGGGCTGATTAGCTTTCCTAATGTACATGGGATTAACAAAATTCGGTCACATGGGAGACCCTGCCCTATGTCGAGGATTATTGGGAAGCAAATAGAGTTGCATGTTTCTATGCTATGTAAGCATAAAGACCTTTCCATGTGTGGGTATTCGGTGAGAGGTGAAGTTTTTCTTGGCGTTTTTAATAAATTCACCCAATAAATCTTTAATGAGTGGGGACAAAGCCTTTGACGGAGGAGGATTTTGAGAAGTTTTGCTTCTTGGTTTAACGAGTTATTAGCTTTGTGATTTTTATTACATGTCACTTTTCTTGGAAAATAGTCTCTGACGAAATGATTTCCCGACAAGTTATTGCATGCTTCTCACGATTCATATTTTCTACGTTTTGAAGGTGATAGTTCCTGTACGATGGGGAGTTCATACGTGGCGTCAGTCATATTTGACAAACAAGAAAGTGCTGTTATGGAAGCTGCATAGTTTATCTCCTGTTGTGCAAAGTATCAAGAAGTATTGCTTTAACTTGTGAGTAGATGAAGATTTTCAATTAAATATCAGAACATGATATGACTTAAAGCTAACTGTTGAATGTAATTCTATTCACTTGGTATGCACTGGTTGATGATAGCTAGTCCAAGCTACACTAGTTGAAAACTGTCCCTGAATTGGTGTTCTATGGCAGGTTTTTGACTATTTTTTAATGCTATGTATTAGATACTATAAGGTCTTTCCATGCTGGATACTTAGAATCTGCAAGTTTTTGCTCACAATGCTCACACATCTATATACAGTAATCATTGTGGACATTCCTATTTCATGTCATTCTCTAATCACCATGCTTTAAAGGAATAATTCATTTTTGGTACCCCGCTGAAATATTATGAATCTCAGTGATTTCCACTATTGTGTTACGCTGACGATTTATTTTTTGGTTTGTGCTATTTGTGCTAGATATGTGACCAAAGGGATGGGAAGCAGATTGGAACTCATCTAAGGACCCTACTGTACTTTACACTTGTGTGTTAAATTTTCATATTCATGGGACAACATATCGGTTGAGAGGAAGTTATTTTAGAAATGGAAACCATGTTTTGAGATACTTGATTCAATATCTAAGACTGACAATGAGACCTTGTAGGGTATGGGATGTAGCGTGTATTATGTCTATATACATATTTTGTTGGAAATCAGGGCCGGATCTAGACTTAGATGCCAAGGGTTTCTGCCCAAGGAAAATTGCACCTTCACAGAGAACAAGCCAGCTTTGCTGGCTCCTCATGCAGCTAGGGGTCAAGGGGGGCGCTGTAAGCCCCCCTTGTGGGTCCACAAAGCTATGGCTATTTCAGCAATTGTACGTCTAAAACCGGCCTAAAATTAACAGAAAAACAATGTTGCAGCATTAAG